>PVIY010032731.1:0-28734 GCA_004026745.1 Myrmecophaga tridactyla
CCCTATTATTTATTTTTATTCCATATGTTCTACTCTTCTGTTGATATAGTAGCTAAAAGGAGCATCAGACACAAGGTTTTCACATTCACAGAGTCTCATTGTGAAAGCTATATCATTGTTCAATCATCATCAAGAAACATGGCTACTGGAACACAGCTCTACATTTTCAGGCAGTTCCCTCCAGCCTCTCCGCTATGCTTTTATTTTTATAACGTACTTGTGAAAGGACTGGACAAAAGATGGTAGATCATAAAACTTAGTAAGTCACACCAGTGTTGTTTTCTAGTTTGTTTCCTTGCGGTTCCTTTTAGGATTTATTTTCCTGTGTTAATACAGCACTTTATAAAACCATCTTTGATAAAACGTTTTTAGCAAGCATACATTTTATATTGTGACACTCTTGTTTCATTTCCATAAATATGTTTTGTACTGGCTTTGATTTAAAATATATATATATATGTTTACTTTAGGTTGTGCTCAAAGAAGTTTTAGAAACATTGCTTTTTGTTTTTTCTGATTTGAAGCATCTCAAAATTACAGAAAGATTGCAAGTACAATACAAATAAAGTATTTTCCCTAAACCTTGAGTAGTTGCCAGTATTCTGCCACGTTACCTACAGTGTGTATTTGGGGTTTTTTTTTTTTTGCATGGGCAGGCACCGGGAACCAAACCCGGGTCTCCGGCATGGCAGGCAAGAACTTTGTCACTGCACCACCATCGCCTGCCCTACAGTGTATATTTTTGTCAAACAAGGACCCCCTGCATAACCAGTCGGGCCTCAAAACTTAAAAAAATATTAGCATTGATAAATTAATGCTGTCTAATCCTCAGACTCTGCTCAGTTTTCACCAGTGGATCCAACAATGACCTTGAGAGCCAGAAGACCCAATTTAGACTTTTTTTTTAAACATTTTTATTTGTGAAATATAACATATATATAAAATTTCAAAGTACATTTTAACAAGTGGTTATGGAACGGGTTTCAGAGTTTGGCATGGGTTACAGTTCCATGATTTCAATTTTTTTCTTCTAGCTACTCCAAGATACTGCACACTAAAAGAAATATCAATGTAATGATTCAGCAGTCATAGTCATTTGTTAAATCCTACCTTCTCTGTTATAACTCATCATTCTCCTTTTTTTAAAAAAAACATTTTTATTGAGAAATCTTCACACATACATGGTCCATACACGTCACACAGTTAGTGGCTCACGATGTCATCATATAGTTGTGTATTCATCACCAAAATAATTTTTAGAACATTTGCATCACTCCGGAAAAAGAAGTAAAAAGAAAAAAGGGGTACCCTTCATACCCTTTACCCCTCCTTCTCATTGACCATTAGTATTTCAATCTACTCATTTTTTTTACCCTTTATCCCCCCTATTATTTATTTTTTTATCTTTATTTTTTTTATCCATAAGTCCATGCCCTGGATAAAGGGAGTGTCAGCCGTAAGGTTTTCACAATCACACAGTCACATTGTAAAAGTTATATTGTTATACAATCGTCTTCAAGAATCAAGCCTACTGGAATACTGTTCAACAGTTTCAGGTACTTCCCTCCAGCCACTCCGAGACACCATAAACTAAAAAGGGATATCTATATAATACGTTAGAATAACTTCCAGGATAACTCTCCACTCTGTTTGAAATCTCTCAGCCACTGAAACTTTATTTTGTTTCATTTCTCTATTCCTCTTTTTGGTCAAGAAGGTTTCCTCAATCCCATGATGCCAGGTCCCAGCTCATCCTGGGAGGCCTGTCTCACATTGCCAGGGAGACTCACACCCCTGGGAGTCATGTCCCACATAGGAGAGAGAGCAGCCTTTGCACCCCCAGGCTTCTTTGGGGGTGACTCTTAGGTATAATTATAAGTAGGCTTAGCTTCTCCTTTGCAGGAATAAGTTTCTAGCCCTCCCAAGCTGAGGGCTCTGCCTATTGATTTGGTTGTCCCCACTGCTTGTGAGAATATCAGGATCTCCCCAGATGGGGAAATTGAATATTTCCTCCTTTCTCCCCAGTGCTCCAAGGGGACTTTGCAAATACTTTTTTATTCTCTGCCCAAATTTCTCTGGGGTATATCGGGGCATCACACTAACCTGTACAAGCCAATAAAATCTCATGCCCTATTCAAGAGTCTATGTAATTATAGTGTTCAAATAAACTGATCATACAAGTTAAATTAAATAATACACTACCCAAAATATAAATTTTGCACCAAATTAGCATCTGTCCCTTTGGTCTCACACAGAAGTTGAAGCTTTAAAATATGGACGATATCATCCTTTACCCTGTATTCTGATTTACCTCCGTTCTATCCAAATCAGCTTCAGTTGTATCTCTAGTTGAAGTCTTTTTCAATTTTTTAAACAGTTGCTGAATGGGGTAACGCTGACTTTCGTAGCCTCAGTGCTCTAACTCTGAGTCTCAGATGTCACATAAAGTTTCAGGGAATGACCGTGTTATATACAAACAGCTCGGTAGCTCAGAATTTAGAAATAGCAAACAGCTCATATATCTCCTGAACATTTGTGACTGTCCCTTACAATCTAGGGCCCTTTACAATTGGCCCCGACCTTATCACCCATGCTCTCGACTTCAGTTCTCTGAGTTTGTATATTACAGTTAGTCCATTTGAGGGAGGCATGATAATATTTGTCTTTTTGTTTCTGCCATTGTATTCAAGTTACTGTCCTCAAGGGTCATTTATCTAGTTTCATGCCTCCCGTACTGGACTGCTGTGCTGTATTAAGTGGTCATGTCCTTTTTGCCTCCTGCAGTCTGGAAAAAGTCCTCAACCTTTCCTTGTCCTTCGCGACCTGGTCCTTCAAGATTACAGACCAGTTTTTTGGTAGAGCGTCCCTTGATTTTCATGTGTATGATCTCTCCTCAGGAGGAGACGCAGGGGCTGCGTCTTTGGCCGAAGTGACCACAGGGTCTTAGCCCCTCCTAAGGGTGGCACCGGTTTCCATTTAACCCTTTGCAGGCCATATTGACCTTGATCACCTGATTAACATGGTTTAAAAGCTGGTTTGAAAGGATATATAGACCCTAGAAAAGCCGTGTTTTAATCCTAATCCCATTTTGTAAAGGCAGCCGTTTCTTCTAATCCCTATTCAGCACTGTGCATTTGAAATTGTAATTAGATCATCTCCCCGGAGATGTGATTCAATCAAGAGTGGTCGTTAAACTGGATTAGGTGGAGACGTGTCTCCACCCATTCGGGTGGGTCTTGATTAGTTTACTGGAATCTTATAAAAGAGGAAACATTTTGGAGAAAGCTGGAGATTCTGAGAGAGCAGAACGACATAGCCATGAGAAGCAGAGAGTCCACCAGCCAGCGACCTTTGGAGATGAAGAAGGAAAACGCCTCCCAGGGAGCTTCATGAAACTGGAAGCCAGGAGAGAAAGCTAGCAGATGACGCCATGTTCACCATGTGCCCTTCCAGATGAGAGAGAAGCCCTGACTGTGTTCGTCATGTGCCTTCTCACTTTAGAGAGAAACCCTGAACTTCATCAGCCTTCTTGAACCAAGGTATCTTTACCTGGATGCCTTAGATTGGACATTCCTATAGATTTGTTTTAATTGGGACAGTTTCTCAGCCTTAGAACTATAAACTAGCAACTTGTTAAATTCCCCTTTATGAAAGCCATTCCATTTCTAATATATTGGATTCTGGCAGCTAGCAAACCAGAACAGGTAGTGTCCTCAGGCTTCTCCAAGTAAAATTACTCTTTTTTTCTCTTTGTAATTAATATGTATTTTCTGGGGAGGTGTTTTGAGACTATTAATATCCCATCCTCACTCAACTTTCAAGTTTTCATGTATTTTTAGTTATACCAGAATAGACTGATGGTATTGCTTATGCATGCTGGCCCCTGGGACCTTTTGACCTGTCCCCATCACTCTGTAAGCATTTCCTTATTTTCTGGTGCAATAAGATATACAAGGCTTATTTTGTGCTTTCCCTATTCCAGCCTTGGGTTTAGCTTTTACCCCAAGGAGCCCTGGTATTTTTCACTAGAGAATGGTATTTATAAAGCAAGATTTGGACACTATGTGTGCGCATTGCTGTATGCCGGTGGCTGCACCCAGGCCCCCTCAGTGGACAGAACTAGGGAATGTGCATATGTCTATGAAGACATACGTATACATGTACTACATCTGTATTTACTTCTATATATATCTCCATATACTGAAAATCATGAGTTTACACTATTTCCAGTTCAATGCTGTAGGGTTCGTTCTCGTTTTCTCCTTTTCCATATTTTTTATGTAGCTCATTTCCCCAGTGGCTCCAGTTTCTCCCATTGTCCTCGATATATTTAATGATTTGATGCATTCTCTTGCGGGCAATCTGTCTCTTGTGACTGCCACTGCCCACACCCCTAGACCCCGAGGCCCCCTTCCTCACCCTACTTGAGCTCTCACACCCTGCCTTGGGGCCCACACCCCCCAACTCCAGCCTTTCTGCAGCCACTTCTTTGCTTGACCCCATTGATGGCTTTTGCCCTGAATTGTTCAGAGAGGGCAAGGAAGAGCTTGGTGTGTTCAAAAAAATAACAGGATTGTTTGGTCTGCTCTTCCAGCTTCTTCTAAGATTCTGATTATGCTTGCTCTTCTTTTTCTCTTTCTTGTGGAAAATGCCAGATTATCTATAACTTAAACCGGACATGGCTTTAGCGTATTTTTCGTACTCACCAAACTGGAAGTTAAAGAAAGAATTAAAAGGAGGAGGAAGAAAATGAGAAGGAGGAGAATCTAGTCATGTGTAAAGCAACAGAAGGAACAAATTACAAAATATTGGTCCTGTGCTTCCCAGATCCTATCCTTGAGACCCACACTTATGCTTGAGTAATGGGTTCCAACCTTAGGCAGCAGGGCCTGTTGGAGATAGGGTGGATGTGACAGAAGGCACGGGAGGAGATTCCTCCTGAACTGGCCTTACTGGTTTCTCTTCTTTCAAAGTTTGTGTTTTTAATGAAGGGTTTATTTAATTTTAATTGCATCAGTAATACACAAATACCTTCTTGCGGTTCAATATTCAAACAATACAGAGAGAGCAAACATCCCTCCCAAGAAATGGGCAGTCAACCAACCCAGAGGTGGGAATTGGAGCGCAGTTTGGAAATTTCTTTTAAAATAACAAATGCACATCACTTTCAACTTGGCAGCTCCACTCCTAGGGATTTATCTCACAACCACGGACGCATGTGCTGACATGAGGCCTGCCTTAGTGCTGGTAAATGTCAAGAAACTAGAAACAACCTGAATATCCATGAGGAGGGGATCAGTTAAATTACTTACATTTCATTCAGAAAGTTTGATGCTCTGTGGGCATTTTTTTTTAATGAGTAACATCTGTATGAATGAACTTGAAAAGATCTCCAAGATACTCTGTGAAGTGAAAAAAAAAGTGAGATAAAACAGTGGGCCAACAGTTGTGTAAATAATTATTTATGAGTAAATGTGGTATGTGCCTAGAATGTCTCAGGGAATAGCCACAGGCAAGTAAGTAGCTTTCCTTCTGAGAAGGGATGCGGGTGGCCCCAGGATGGGAGGTGGGTCGCTCCAGCTTTCTGCCTTATTTGACCATAAAGAGGCAGAAACGTTGGCACCTCCCAATCTGCACCACAGCAGCCTAAGGACATTTCAAACTCCTTGGCAATCGACGGTGCCTAAGAGAGAAGATGATTCAGTCTTTCGCCACATCTCCCCTTTCCTGCCTGCACTTGGGGCCAACCGTGGGCTTCCCCTTCAGGGTCTCAGGAGTTGGCATCATTGTCTTGGTGCAGAGACTGCCAGTGGGGTTGAGAGAGGCCCCTCGGACTCTCGCTCACCCAGCCCAACACCAGGCCTGTGTGGCCCCCGTCCCAGCCTTCCCTGCCAGGAGCCGCCGGCTTGGGTTCAAATCCCGCCTCCTCCCCTCACCTGTGACTCGGCAAGTCCCTAAGTCCCTGCATCATTCCATGCCTCAGTTTCTTCAGCGATAAAATGGAAGCAGTATCAGTACCTACTTCTTAGGGTTGTTGTGAAAAGGGAATTCCGTCCTCACAGGAGCCCCGGCCGCAGGTGGCTCTTGAGCATGTGAAATGGGGCTGGTCCAACTCGAGATGCTCCGTGAATGCAAAACACACAGCACACTTTGAGGGCTTAGTAAGAAAAAAAAGAAGGTACGATGCATCATTAACAATTTTTATATCGATTACAGATTGAAATGATAGTATTTTGGATACATTGGGTTAAACATGTTATTAATCTAATGTCACCTGTTTTTTTTTTTTTCTCCATTCTTTGCCATTTTTATCCGGTATTTTTCCCCCTTATTTTCAGTGCCAGACATGGCTAGGAATGATTATAGCCAATTGTTATTAAAAACACATGTTCGCAACATTTACCCCCTTTACTACTAACCCCAAGCTGACTTCTAATTTTGTGTGCTTTCTTTCTTTCTTTCTTTTTTTCTTAGCTCACCTTTTTCATTATTTCAGTACCTGTACACATGATGTATGTCATATGTCAGTGTGACACATAGACACTCAAATACGTTTGCTTTTTTTATACATACTTTTTTTGGTTTATTAAACATACCAACATA
The DNA here is from genome assembly GCA_004026745.1 of Myrmecophaga tridactyla. Lineage (NCBI taxonomy): Eukaryota > Metazoa > Chordata > Mammalia > Pilosa > Myrmecophagidae > Myrmecophaga > Myrmecophaga tridactyla. The sequence goes on from PVIY010032731.1 coordinate 6,604, forward strand.
CAAACACAAACATTCCTACCATATGATCATTCCATTCTACATATATAATCAGTAACTCACAATATCATCATATAGTTGTATGTTCATCATCATGATCATTTCTTAGAACACTTTCATCAATTAGAAAAAGAAATAAAAAGAAAACAGAAAAAAATTCATACATACCATACCCCTTACCCCTCCATTGCATTGATCACTAGCATTTTCAATCTACTAAATCTATTTCAAAATTTGTTCCCCCCACTATTCATTTATTTTTAATCCATATGTTCCACTCGTCTGTCAATAAGGTAGATAAAAGGAGCATCAGACACAAGGTTTTCACAATCACACAGTCACACTGAGAATTGCTTTCTTTTTTTTTAATATGCTACCACCAAGAGTGGGTAAAGGAGGCAAGGGGAAGAGATGAAAGGAAGGACACCAGGAGGCCAGAGAGGGGGAATGCTACAAGCCACAGTAAGAATGAGCTCTATTTAATTTAAAAAGGGGGGGAAGGGGTGTACCCCACAAATGCTCCCTTAATGAGGATACACAATTAAATCCCATAGCATGCCTGAAGGCTTTCACTGTGTTTGATGTCATCACAGTGGAAGGCATAAGAAGTGGAGCAAATCAATGCTGATATTGTCCAGTGTCGTCCATTAGGCAAGATGGTACAAGTAGTAATTTAAATTAAAAGCTCCAGACCCTTCCCTAAATGGCTAGCAGACATGGAGAATAGCACAGTGTGAAATCCACAGAGCTTTCTCCATGTGGCTATAAAAATGTGTTGCCAGGGCAGGCCACGGTGGCTCAGCAGGCAAAGTTCTCGCCTGCCATGCTGGAGACCCGGGTTTGGTTCCTGGTACCTGCTCATGCAAAAAAAAAAAAAGTGTTGTCAAATGGCACCCTGTTAAACCCTGGCAAGGGGTGCCACAGTGGACGTCTCTCTTTTATAGGTACAAATACTAGATTCAACTATCTCAACTAAGCAGGAAGCGGGATCTTTAGCTAGGAGTCCTAACCCACTTTGTCTTGGAATATATACAGTTTGTTTGTAGATGCTACAGCAGCGATATTTTCCTTGGGGTGCCAGGCTGTAGGAAGTATTTTCTCGTTGAAGTCCAAGCTGTCAACACTTCATCTTTCTTTCGCTTGCCACTTGCACAGACTTTGTGTGGCTTAAAACCATGCAAGGTTCATTATTTTCCCGTAATGCCTCTAGGGTTACGTCTCCTGCCAAACATTCTGAAGAAATTATTATAAAGATCCAGTCATAACAACACTGTCAGATCCATTCCAGCGACATTCAAATTTGTCAAATATGCATTCATTTTCATACAGTGAACAAATTCTACTGCTGAGGTATTTATGAGCCTGATAGGTTTCCACAGGCCTGTTTTCCATATTAAAGTCAGAAATTTTGACTGACAAATGGTCTTTAGTCATCCTATATCGACCACTATGGCCGAATTTTACCTTGTAAATAGAGGAGATTATTTCAGAAAGACATGATCTGTTTCTGAGATCTTCGGGTCCTTCAAACAGTTTAGAATGCCTGTCAGAGAGGGCAGATGCCCTCGTGTCACATAACCGAATAACTTCTTTACTGGTGCCGTATACAGACGTGTTACAGCTGTTTGGGTGGAATCCTGCTGCTGTCATCACCTCTGTTAGTTCCTCCATATCGGCAACCTCGATATCCACCATATTAAAACGTCTGTCTACAATTTCCAGATGCCAAAGATTAATCTGCAAATCATCTGCAGATAAATATGTTTCGTAATCCCTATTTATAGAAATAGAGTTAATGTGATATGTATGAGCATTGGCAGATATGCAGCCTAAAGCCTGCTACCTGTGGGGTAGTGGCTGCAGGAGCCTCTCTATGCCTTCACCCTTCCCGGTTCAGGTTATATCCTTCCGGTCTTTTGTCCCTTTCACTGGGTTTTCCATAATTTTATTGTTTTATCACTGACAGACCATAAAAACTGAGCAGCATTTTTCTGGGGCAGTCACCTAACTTTCTTGATCTTTTCTTCTATTTCTAAACTTTTCAAGTAGTCAAACTCTAGTTCATGGCCCTGGAAGGGGCTGTAAACATTATATTTTCCTCAGCTATGAGACTGGGTTTTGTTCATCTGTTTCCTGTTGAAAGATGACACCTCTATCACTTTTATCTCCTATTGCCAGTAATTCTCCAGAATGACTGAATTCTACTGTACAAATTATATCTGTTTCCTTTTGCATCATCATCTACTGTTCCTTTCACCTGAGGAAAACACCAGTGAATAGCATCCGTCCTCCAGCTCCTGCCATGTTGCACTGCAAATGGTGACCCTGCTGGGTTCCCCGGGGTCTCTGCTTCCTGAATTCACCCCCTCACCTGGGGATGGGGGATAGGGTAGGGGGTGGGAGATGGCACCTTTAGGGGAGGGGCGGGTGCTGGGGGAGAAGGAAGGAGGGGAAGGTAGACCAGCCAGCAGGATGGTGGATTTCACTCTGAGGCTTTCACCTGTTTCTTTTTACCTTTTAAAAATATAACTCTAAAAAGAAAATATATAGCTCTACTTGAAAATTTAAAATCACACATGGGCTTGCCTTATGTTTCTCTTGGACATGGCTGGTACGAAGTGTGTAGAAACATGTACATGCATTTTAGCAGCTACAACAGCAGCCTTAGGAGTCCAGTTGGTTCCATCAGTCTCCTAATTGTTATTTTTTTTTTATTGTATATTGTATGGCAGAGGTCACATTTCATTCTTTTTCCATGTGAGTATCCCCTTATTGCCGCACCATTTGTTGAATTTTTTGTTTATTTGTTTTTTGTTTGTTATTTGTTTGGGAAATGCATGGGTCAGGAATCAAACCCTGGTCTCGCACTTGGCAGGTGAGAATTCTACCACTGAACTGCCCTTGCGCCCCCTCCTAATTGTTATTTTGGCCGTAAATGCAAAGGAAGCATTTTCATTTCTTCTGTCCATTTTCTTTCTTTCTTTTTTTTCGAATTAGAACTTTCTCAGATAGAGAATTCTGCATGATTTGTAAACGCTCTTCAGTTCTGCTCACCTCCTCCATGTCCAAGCCCGACCTACCTCGTCTCTTGTCCTGCCAACCTCCAGGCTGCCCCATTCTCGCTGCTTCCACGCATGCGGCCTGTGGTGGCTGGTGCACCTTTGACAGGGGCCAGTTTTCCTCTGTCACAGGAGCAAAGAATAAGCTGCTTTCGTTTAAAGCCACTGAATTCTGGAGTTGTTTGTCACTGTAGCCTACCTTAGCCTATCCAGACTGATCCATTCCCCCAACCCTTCACTTGATCTGCAGTTGGAATCATCTGCAAATCTGGCCAAGTCCAAATACTTCTTGTAACCCTTTTGTGACTCCCCAACACTCTCAGAATAAGGTCCAGATGCCTTACCACGGCTTGCAAGGCCATCAATGAAGTTCTGTTTTTAACCTCCCCCTTCTGACTGCTTCAGGCCTATCTTTATCCTCCCCCCACCGCTTATTTACATTCATATTCCAATTGTACCCAACTTTCAGTTTACTGGAACTATCATTCTGTTTTGCTCACTTCCAGGCCTTTGCATGTTCTATTCCTTATGCCTGGAATGCTTTTCCCTATTTTCCTCTCTACCTGGCTGACACCTACTCCTTCTCTAATTCTTAGCTCAGTTAGCCTCTCCATCAGGAAACTTTCCTTGACCACCAATCTGGGTCAGGTGCCTCCTTTGGGGCTCCCACAGATCCTGGGCTCCCCCCATAATTGTTCTGATCTCTCTGATAGTCACTGCTTGGGTAATGAGTCTCCTAAACTGGACTTCTAGTGCTGTGAGGACAGGGCAGGGGATGTGTTCAGCATTGCCCAGATTAGAGCCAGGACAGAGGAGGGTTTTAGTAAATGTTTGTTGAATGACCAATAAATGAATTCACATGTTAAATCCTATTCCTCACAGGATTTCTGAGAAGTGAGGGTGCTGGCTCTTCTCTCTTTTCTCTGCATATTTCTCTTGACAGGCTCCCTCCAGAACTGAGACTTGGCAGCTTGCATCAGTTAGCCCTTGGTGGCAGTTCTCTGGATGGCAGCAGCTGTGGTTTCTGTGGAAAGTCCCAGAGAAATTCTTTTTTCTTGGCTCCGTTAATCAAACCAATACAAAGTTTCTTTGCTGACTCAACACCATCACCAGCTTTAATTTTTATTTTTACATTTCCCCAAATGCTTTTAGTGAAAAATCTCAAACATACAGAAAAGTTGAAATAATTTTACAGTGAATGCTTGTATACACACCATCTAGATTCCAAAACTAACATTTTACTCCACTTGCTTTATCACTTCCCCATCCATCTTGCCATCTCTTTATCTATCCATTAGTCCTCCTTTATTTTTGATGCATTTCAAAGTAAGTTGCAGACCTCAGTACACTTCCCCCAAACACTGAAACACGCATAAAATTACTAAGCAATCACTGATTGCTTATAGTTCATTCTTATTCATTTATTTATTTATTTTGAGGTAATATTTACATACAGTGAAACACAAAAGTCCAGGAGTTGTGACAAGTACATTGAATGTTGCCACCAAAATCCTTAACATGAGCCAGGACCTCCCCCGCCCCTGCCAAGGGTTCCCCCACACCCCTTGCCTGTTAGTCCCTGGCTTCCAGTGGTGAGGAATTTAATGTTAATACCAGCGATTCTTCTACAGCGGGTATTGTGCTACCGGTACTGTGCTGAATAGGTTTCTTTGCTGCTTGGGATCCACTCCGCCCTGCTCTGTGCCGAGGAAGGCTGACCAGCATAGATTATGTGGGTTTTCTTTTCCTCTTGCTTCCTGTTGGGTTTGGCCAATGGAGTGCTCTGACCAGCGAGAGATCCAGGCCAGGCTCCTTGTTCCCCCTTCTCCCTGCCTGGGTGGGGTCGGCTGTGTCCCGAAGGCCGCAGCCCCTGTTCGGGGGTCCTCTCCACTCGCTGTCTCTCCAGGTCCTGGTAAGGACCCCCTCCCCTCGCCCCGTTCAGGCCTGGGGTGGTAAAAGCACCCCATCTTTCTAGCTCAGGGACTGGCCACCACCCTTTGCGGTGTCCCCACCCACTGCTTCACCTTTGTGAACAGTCTCTTCACTAAACTCTCCCCAAATCCTCCACCCGAGTGTGCCGTCTGGTCCCAGCAGCGGCCCCCCGCGGAGCCGCAGTAAACCAGCCCTGAGAACGCCCGCGGGTCTGATACTGTTCCAAGTGCCTTGTAGGAAATAATCTGTTTAACCCGCAGTGACCCGACGTGGAAGCAGAGGCCTGGGGAGGTTATGTCTCTAGCTCAGGGTCAGCATGAATTAGTGGCACACCCAGGAAATGGACCTCGGGAGCCACCAATGGGGTGTTGGGTCAGGTTGGGGGTTCGAAGGCGCCCTCTGGCGGCAGGAGGCGCGCGGGCGGTACGCTCAGGCACTGCGGGGCAGTGGAGGGGCCCTAGCGCAACCCTGCTTTCCTTAGCAGTGACGCTGCTGAGGGACTCTGCCTGGGTTTCCAGGAAGCCTTCTTGGAGGAGGTGGCCTCAGGGCAGGGCCTTAAAGGACAGACAGCATGTGTGAAGTTAGGGAACCTGGGAAGGAAACTTGGCGTCGGGACCTGGTGCTGTAGCCCAGCGTGGAGGTTTAGAACCAAGTTGGAGTGTCAGACAAGGGGTTGTCAGCTTTTTATTCTATCAAGCATGGATTTTTTCTTTAAAAAAAAACTATTTTAATTCATTCTAAAAGCTTTTCTTGTGTATTAGAGAATATCCCCTGGCAGGGTCTGAGTCTGTTTGTGGCGTCCCTTATGCCCTCGGGGTCCAGAATCATGGAAAGTCCCTTAATTGAAGGAGTGAATGAAATTCAAGACAATTTCTAGGGCAGGAATTGTCCCAGCAGGGATGAGCTGCTGGAAATGAGTGGGTGAGGCTACAGATGGGTTTTGGAGATAGGCTGAGGGTAAAATTGAAAGTCTTCTGTCATTATAATGTTATTAGTTTAAAAAATGTCATCTTTAAATATGGTTGTTTCCTGTATTCTGGGGGTGGAGTGGCGATTGTATCACAGAAAGACCCAGTTCTGGGAAAAACGCTACTCAGATGTTTCCGTGTGTGTTGACATACACACCTCTCCGGCCTTCTCAGGGCGCCTTGGCCAGCTCCTTCTCCGGGAACCACACGGGAGGACAGGAGGAACTCGCCGAGGCCTTGGGACATCGGGATCTCAATCTTTTCAGACTGGCCCCAGCTCCTCCTGTTCTCCTCCTTTTGTAGTTCAGGTTTCCTCCAAGCAAATGCTGACTGTTCTTTTATTCCAATATCATCACCATCGACTTTTTGGGAATTCTTTAGCAGGGGGATAACTTGAGTGATTATTTGCATCCAAGTGTCTTCTTCAGTCTAACAATGATCAAAATCCAGAACAACGTCAGTGCTCAGGAACTCACACACACACACACACGCACACACTCACTCACAGCTGAAAGCTACCACTTCCTCATCTCATACTGAACTGTCTGGTCAAGTAATATCCCAAGATGCGGCAGGTGAGGATGGGCACATCACAGCCCAGTGGAACAGAGAGAAAAGGAGGAGAAGTGCATCTTTCCACAAAGCAGGGGCATTTGAGTTCTGAGGAAAAGGAGGCTACTTCTATTTTTTTCTATGTTTCTAATAATGGCTAGCATTTGAATTCCCCCACCCCGTGGCCTCCCTTCTTACGTGTAGGGAAAGCTGGTGCCCCCACGGCCCCTCGGGGTCTGGCCGTCTCTCTGGCGTCACCTCCCTGCACACTGCTCCTTGCTCTTCCATTCCAGCCACGCCGGCCTCCTGGACGACCCTCAAGGACAAAGGGCGCCTTCCCTCCTCAGAGCCTTTGCACTGGCTGGTCCCTCTGCCAGGAATGCCTATCCCCCAGTTACCCATATCCATTTAATAAGTACTTAAGTAGCAGCTACTATTTGCCAAGGACGGTTCTAAGCAATTTATGAATACTAGCTGGATGAATCACTTCCTCATTTCCCTCAGCCATTGCCTTCCTGGACTGTCCTGCTTACTTATTTATTCATTTTTCTGAGGGGAGCAGAGGCAGCTGCCTTTGTTGGGGGCCGGGGGCTGGCCAGCCTCACTCGAAGGCCGTGCACTTGATCTTGAGGTCTCCGCCGGCTGTCAGGCAGTTGGGGAACTTGAAGTGTGTCTATCTGGCAGCTCGATGGTCTGGTCTGCGTGGTGGAAGCACCTCACAACACTTCCAGGCTCCCATCTGTGCTGTTACACTCTGTGGTGGCGTCCCCAGGGGCGTTGAAGCGCCCGTAGGCACAGGTCATTGCTCTTTTTGCCTGGGTTCGCCAGGAAGCTCCTAGCATCAGGGACCCCCCTCGCCCTGCATTCTGAGGCCTCCGCAGGTTTTAGGTCCAGGCTGCTGATGACCGGCCACGGCTGAGGACAAGAGGACACTCCCTGTCCAAAGTCTCCACCTGAGAACCACCCCCTACCCCCCATCCTATTTAAACATCCCCCTGCCCACACCTCACAATTGTTTGACACTGCTGCCCTTCCCTGCTTATTTTTTAAAACACTTATCTCCAACTAACATAGTCCATACTTAGTTTGACCTTGTTTACTCTCTGTGCTCCCGTAACCCCCACTAAAATGTGAGTTCACGGAGGGCAGAGATTTGTGTCTGTCTTGGCCACTGTTGCATCCCTGGTGCTGAGATCAGTGCCTGGCACACAGAATGCGCTCTGTAAATCCTTGTTGGATGCATTTATGGAGTCCTTGAGTCTGGAGTGCTCTGCCTGGATCATCTCATTCATGCTCTCCCATTCTAGGAAGTAAATGCTAATCATCAGCCCTACTGCGAGAAAGGGAATGTGGAGGTCCTGGGAGGTGCAGGAGCTCGGCTGAGGGTGCACGGGGTGGCGACTGAGCTGGGCGCCTGGCTCGTCTTTTTTTGTTTTGTTTTGTTTTGGGCTTTTTTAAAAATTGAGAAACCTGCACACACATACATTCTATACATGGTGTACAATCGATGGCTCAGAATATCATCACATAGCCGTGTATTCGTTACCAGGATCACTTTTTAGAGACATCTGTATCACTCCAGAGAAAGAAATGAAAAGAGAAAAGGAAAAGACTCATACATACCATACCCCTTACCCCTCCCTCTCATTGACCACTAGTGTTTCCATTTACCCAATTTATTTTACCCTTTGCCCTCCCTATTTATTTATTTATTTGTTATCCATATTTTTTATTCGTCTGTCCATATTCTGGATAAAAGGAACATCAGACACAAGGTTTTCGCAATCACATAGTCACATTGTAAACGTTATATCTTTTTACAATCCTGACCTGTGTTTTTAACCACTCATGTGCTGCTGTCCTCGCTGAGGGGACACTGAGGCAGGGAGCACATGCCGTTAGTGGGACCTCACCTGCCAGTGCCCTGGGGGGCGAGGCCGGAGTGCTGCATGGTGACAGCCTGGCAGTTGTCTCTGGGAGGGATTGACATGAAGCTAAAGTGAGTGAGGGCTCCTTTTATCTGCCTTAACAACAGACGAGTAAAACATGTGGAATAAAGATGAATAATAGGGGGAACAAATGTTAAAATAAATTTAGATTGAAATGCTGGTGATCGATGAGGGGGAGGGGTGGGGTATGGTATGTATGAATTTTTTTCTGTTGTCTTTTTATTTCTTTTTCTGAATAGATGCGAATATTCCAAGAAATGATCATGATGATGAATATGCAACTATGCGGTGATATTGTGAATTACTGATTATATATGTAGAACGGAATGATCAAAAGTTAGGAATGTTTGCATTTGTTTGGGTTTTTTTGATATTTAAAAAAAAATTTTAATTAAATAAAAAATAAAGTGAATGAGGTACCAAGTGGGGCGTGTTAGGCTTCTCTAGAGGAACAGAACCAATAGGAGAGATCTGTAAATGTGAGATTTATAAACGTGTGTCTCACGCAACCGTGGGAATGCAAGAGTCCAAAATCCACAGGGCACGCTGTGAAGCTGGCGGCTCCCATGAATGATCTGAATGAACTCCCTGGGAGAGACCCTCTGGCTGAAGAAACAGTGGAAAAGTCTTTTTTCCTTAAAAAGGACTTCGACGGAGTGTATTATCTCTCATTGGTGGGAGACAAGCTTAAGTTGATCACAGATGTCATCAGCCACAGATGAGATCAACTGATGGATGATTCCGGCTTATCAACCAGCCAGGAAATATCCTTGCAGCAATGTTCAGGCCAGTGCTTTCCTGACCAGACAACCGGGCAGCGTCACTTGGCCAAGGTGACACCAGAACCTAACCATCACATGGGGTTTTAGGCTTCCCGGCAGGTTATAAAAGATATGAGTGATTTTCCCCAGAAAACTTTACTTCTCACTCTTTTAGTGTGTCTGTGTGTGTTTGTAACATAAATAACATATGGACTCAGTTTGGGTGTTGGGAAGTAGGAGGTGCTGCTGTAGCAAATACTTAAAAGTGAAGGTGACTTTGGAATTAATTGGAAAAATTGCAAGTAACTTTGGAATTCAAATGATACGGACTCAAGTAATAGAGTCAAAAGGGAAACTTTTCTTTGACAAGATTCCCCTGGTATCTCCTCCTCTTTCTTACTTCCAGAAAGGAACACCCATTCCATGGGATGTTTTTTGCTGTTGGGATCCTGGGATAGGGAATCTGCATTCTCAGGTAAAAATGCTAAGAGTGAAAGGCTGACACTTAACTGAGCATTCGCCACGATCCAGGCACTGGCCAGAGCTCTCTCCACATATTTGCTCATTTAATTGTCACAGTAATTAAATCCAAACTCCTTACTCCTTGATCCCCACCTCTGCCTCAGACACCACCTCCAGCTGCTCTTGTCCTTGCCTGTGTCAGCCCAGCCTTCCTTTCAATCCTCACGCCCTTCAAGCTCATCTCACCTCCAGGCTTTGCACTGCCAGGAAAGCTCTTCCTCTAATCTCTGTACGTCTCCCTCTATCTCTTCCATCATGTGTGTGCTGGAATATCACCTCCTCCAGGTGGGCTTCCCTGACCATCTTATAAAAAAGCAGCGTCTCTTCTGCCTCCCCAACTCTCCATCCCTTTTTCTTTTAGCTTCTCTTGATAACGCGTATCTTAACCTGACATTGTGTCTAAAATTTCTTTATTCTGAATCCACCTGCTTCACCTGAACGTCAGCCCCATGAGGGCAGGAATTCTTGTTCATTGTGGTTTTCTCCGCGCACAGAGCAGTTGGAGCTCAGTAAGCGTTAGGGTCACAAGTAATGGATAAAATCCTGTCGGGTTAGAACTGCTTCATCCCCTTCTCTAGAGGAGGAATCTGAGGCACAGGGAGGTTAAGTCACTGACAGATGGAGGAAATGGGATTCAGATTCAGGCAGCAGTCTTCAGGAGGTGACTAGGGACCTACAGCTTCCTCTATCAGTTATTCCTGCAGTAATGCTATGTAACAAGCCACACCAACACTTGGTAGCATTTTTTTAGCCCACGAATTTGTAAGTGGCAATTTTGACTGGGCTTAGCCTGGCGGTTCGCCTGGACTCAGCTGTGCTGGTGCCCAGGCCCGGGACTCAGCGGTTAGCTGATCTAGCCTGCCCTCGGCTGGGATGACAGGGGACTTGGTTCCACTCCAAGTGGCTGTCACCTTCCCATAGCCAGGCCTAGGTGCGTCCTCAGGGAAGTGTAAAAATACAGGTGGAGGTGTGCACGGCCTTCCGATGGAAACGTAGGTTTGAAACTGGCACGCTAGCACTTCCACCCCATTCTGTCGGAGAAAGCAAGGTGCATGTAGCCAGGCAAAGTGTCATGTAACTGCAGAGTTTCGTGGTGAAGTTAGATACGGGGATCTAAGATACGGGGAGGGCGAAGCATTGGGGTCAGTGTACGACCTCCATAGCTCCCATTGGCTCGGAGTTCCTGGGCTCTGCTCCCCGGTGGAGAGTCAGAGGCTTTTGGTGAGAAACCAGTGAGTGCCTGTGGAGGGCTTTTCTGAAGGAAACTCCCACACTCAGGATGGTAAGGATTGGTGCAGGGCAAGGGGAGGAAATAAGACAGGATGGCTGAACAAAGAAGCTGTGTGTTTGCATTTCTCTGCCTGGGCGTGGCTGTCTAGGGGAGGCTGGCAGGGATACTTGGAGGTATCTGTATAGCTGGCTGATGGGGAATGTGTGCTTTGACCCTAGTCCCTGTATTGCCTGGTTTGGGGGTTCTACCTCTATTTATCTATCTGCCTATTTATCTGTCTGTCTGTCCTCTATATCTACTTTCTATATCAGTATCTATCATCCACCTACCAGCTTTCTCCATTAGCTAATCAATCTCTATGTGTGTCTTTAGCTCAGCTCACCTTGGCTTGCAAATAAAGTGCAGGTGGCTGAGTTGCACACACCACAAGATCCTTTGAGCTGCTTTCAAAACCTTTTTACACAGTGGTCTGTAAGCTTCAGGCCTCCCAAACCTGGCTTCCATTATGGTTCCATGCTCCTGGCATGCGGAAGCCACTTACTAGTCACAGCAGCTCTGTGAAGACAGAGCTATGATTATTTCTGTTTTTACGAGGGAATTTAAGGGAATTGCACAAACCAGGTTCCCAGGACTTATGTGGCTTATAAAAATTAATTGGACACAGCTGATTCCAGAACTTGCCCGGGTAGAGCCGATGGGCTGGGCTGTGAGAGACAGGTTAGAGAAGTTGTCCTGGCTTGGGGGGTGGGGGTGGGAGTGGGGGCGGCCCGAGGCCAAGGCTCTGCAGGATGCAGAACGAGGGGCCTGGCCTAACAGGCAGCTGTCATTCCTGCAACTATTCCTGGTTCCTGCTCTCCTGCAGTGACCTCCCTGACCTCCCTTTGAGAAGCTGGGAGGCTCAGAGGGCAGCCCTGGTCTTAATAACACCAGTGGTTTTACAGCTATTCTGGCAAACCCAGATGTCCACACATGTGCCTTTCAACCCTCCCTCTGAGTGGCCACTAAGGCGACTGCCCTGGAAGATTTATTGTCCCACAAGGTGTAATTGGAGCATTATGGGTTGAATCGTGTCTCCCACAAAGACATGTTCAAGTCCTAACCCCTAGGCCTGCGGTGGGACCCATTGGTAAACAGTTAAGATGAGCCGAACCGAATCAGGGTGAGTCTCCAACATGGCTGGGGTCCTCTGAAGCAGAGGACATCTGGACACAGTCAGACAGGAGACAGACGGCCGTGTGATGGAGGCAGGGATTGAGCTAGCCGGCCAGCCCCCCCGCCAGCTCAGGGCAGACTGTCGGGAACTTGCCCCCCACCCGGCTCCTTGCCTTTGGACTTCTAGCCTCCGAGACTGTGAGACAGTAAATTTCATCCAGTCTGTGACATTTGTTACAGCAGCTTCGGCAGACTGAGACGGAGTGTTGATTCACTCCCCTGTGTCTTATCATCTAGAGCCCAGTGTTTCCGGTCCTTGAGGTCTGGCAGTAGGAGATGGCTGGTCTGCCCCAACCCCTCAGAGGCACTCTTCCCGCCTAGGACAAAGAGCCTGGATCAAGCTTGGGCTTTTGTAACATAGAGTGTTTCTCCTGCGCCCCCCTTGCCCAACACTGTGTCCCTAAGGCCCTCCCCAGAATCAACCATCAGACCAGGAACAAATGTCCTCTCATCCGGTTTGGAGCTGGAAAAGCACGTTAGCCCTGAGCCCCATGCCCTGGCCCGAGGCTGGGCAGCCTCTGCCCTCCTGCCTGCTGGGAAGGCTCCCCATTTTCGGAGAAAGCTCCAAATGGACGGGGCATTGAGACAACCGGCATCTGCAGCTTCACCAGCTCGGCCCTGGGGGTCCCTCCTTCCCCAGCTGTGAGGGGAGCCTGCTTGCAGCCGGATTGCTTTGGTTCAACCCACCGCTCAGACTTGGGATTCGGAAACTTGCCTTGCGCTGTTACTTAGACTTTCTGTGTCTCAGTTTCGCCATCTGTAAAATGCGAATAACAAAAGCACTGGCCTCATGGTGGTGTTGCGAGGGTGAGACAGGCTGACACACGTAAGGTCCTTCGAGCCCTGCAGTGCAGGTAAGCGCTTGATAAATATTGGCTATTAGTGTATTAGTTTTAGAGGGATTGCCCCCTTCTGGGCATCCTGACGCTCACTCCTCCCCGTGGTGGGTACTGAGAAGGGGAAGGACCCCAGGGCCTGTCCATGAAATGACGAGCGCATCAGTCAGCCAGGCTGAGATGTGCATATGTATTAGTTACATAACCAACCACTCCAGGACGTAGGGGCTTAAAACAACCATCTTTATTGTCTCTCGGAGTTCCTGTCAGTTAGGAGTTTGGGAGAGAGTCCGGCTGGGGGTTCCTGGCTCAGGGGGTCTCCGAGGTGGCAGAGACGGTGTCTGGGCTGCGGTCACCCGTGGGCTGGCCTGGGGCTGAGGGGCAGCTTCCACGATGGCGCCCGTGGCTGCCAGTTGGTGCCAGGTGTGGGCAGGAGGCCTCAGTTTCTATCCACGTGGTCTCCCCGCAGGCAGCTTGGGCGTCCTCCTGACGCAGAAGCTGGCTTCCCCCAGGGCAAACGGTGCTGGAGGCCAGGGTGGAAGTGGCCATGTTGCCATGGCCTAGCCTGGGAGGGGTGCACAGGCACTTTGCAGCGTCCGGTTGGTTGCACAGGTCAGCCCTGACCCAGTACGGGAGGGGACTCCACGAGGGAGTAGATGCCAGGAGGTAAGGCCCACCAGGACCCCCTTGGAGGCTGCGCCCACAGTCTAGAACGAGGCATTTGTCATTGTTTTGTTTGATGCTGGAAACTGAAGTCCGAAGGGCAGAAATTCGGGAAGGAAAGATGGATGTGAAGTGGGAGGCGCAGGGACAAACGAGCCGGCCTGGATGGATAAAGCCCGGAGACTGGAATCTGGGCTGGGGCTCTTGCAGGAGAGTTAAAAGTGCACAGGGCCCAGGAGCTGCAGAAACTGAAGCGGGAGGTCTGACAGAAACCGGAGCAGCTGTGTGCACGGCGCTGCCCCATGGCCGCGAGAGGGTCGGCGGGTAAGTGACAGCGAGCGTGCACTGCAGCTGCGGCCCCCGATCTGCACGCGTCTCCTGAGTGTGTAAAGACAATGGCTGCTCTTTCACTTCTGCCTTCCAGATCTCACTCAAAATGCCTCTTGTGCCCCACGTTAACTTGGAACTATGTAGAGAAGGGAATTGGGGGGAAAATAGTTCTAGTTTCTCTAACTTGACACGATTCCAATCCACCAAACAGCAGCGGTGGCCTCAGGTTAAAAAACTTTCCTGAACTTCCTAGAGAGATTTTCTAGAGAATTTAAGGAAGGTTCCAGAAATCTAGAGTGTGTCCCCTGGGCTTTGGGAAGGAGGGAGACAGTGCCCTCGCCAGCTGGCGAGCCTCAGGGAGTCCTGTGTCCTGGCACCTGCCACACTTTCTGATTTTCAGCTCAAGGCCCCGCCCCCTCCCCCACCGCCCCTCCCCCACCGTCCTCACCTGGTCTGGGGTAGCGGTTGGAAGCATCTTAATTCCCACAGCCTCCACCACGCAGCCTCCATGGGCCGGGGCCACACAGCACGCCACTCCTCTCCCCTGGCAGAGGCAGGGTCGCCTTTCTCTTCTCTTTTTATTATGGAAAATTTCAAACTTCACACATATAGAGAGAAGAGTACAAAAGCCCCTTTATCTTTCCAGTTGATTGATATCAAACTAATGAAGTGACATCATTAGTTCATGCTCCAGTATGTGTCTCTAAACAATAAGGGCTCTTAAAAGAACATAACCGTAATATCATGATCAGCCCTAAAAAATGAAGAATGATTTGTTAATATAACTAACTGACCGGTCAGTGTTCTCAGATTGACCCATGACCCCAAACATTTTTTTATACAGTTGGTTTTTTTCATGATAAAAGACAAGGTCCCCACACTGCATGTTGTTGATATGTCTCTTAAATCTTTTTTAATTTATGGGTTACCCCTGCCCCCGATACCTATGGTGAGGAAGCAGTCTGCTGTCCTCTAGAATTTCCAATATCCTGGGTTTGGCCAGTTGCAAGTTCTCCAGGACGGTGTTTCTCAAAAAGTGTGGCCGTGATTTTATTTTATTTTTTCATTTTTAAAAGGTTTTGGCAAGATGCACTCTCTCATACATTGTGGGTGGGAGTGTAAATTGGTGCAACCTTTATGGAGGGAAATTTGACAGCTTCTCTCAAAATGACTAGTGCAAACACTCCTTGACTCAGCAGTTCCACACTATTCCACTTCTCACATTTGTGGTGGATGATACACTATGAGGCTGTGGGTTGCAACATTGTCTAAAATAGCAAATGATTAGGAAGATCTAAATGTCCAATACTAGGTGTATGGTAAAAAAAAAAAATAAAACACTCGCATATCACTTACAAGATGCCAAGCATGGTTCTCAGAGCTTTACAAATAACAGTTTACTAATCTTCACAATAACCCTTGTGGAGCAGGCACTATAATTAAGCCCATTTTACAGATGGGGAAACTGGGCCAGGTGAGTGACTTGTCCAGAATCCCACAGCCTGTCAAGTAACACTTGTGCCCAGGGGATCTGTCTACAGAGCCTGTGCTCTTAAGCCCTGTGCCGTCCAACTGTAATTGGGCTGTTGATGCAATGGAAAGCTATGCAGCTGTAAAAAAGAACCAAGAGGCTCTTTATGGACCAACATAACATGATCTCCAAGATAGAGTGTGAAATGAATAGAACAAGGTGCAAACCATCAGTGTAAAAAAAGGAATGAAAAACGTGTGTGCATATATTTTATGTGCATAATGTGTTATGTTGCATGTGTGTATGCATATGTGCAGGTTTGAATCTCTTGTGTACCCCAGAAAAGCCAAGTTCTTTAATCTTCATTCACTATTGCTGGGTGGGAGCTTCTTGATTGTGTCTATCGAGATGTGACCCACTCAGTTGTGGGTAGTAACTTTTGATTAGATGGTTTCCATGGAGATGTGTCTCCACCCATTCAAGGTGGTACTTCCTGGAACCCTTTAAGAGGGAACCATTTTGGAAAGAGCCATGAGAACTAATAGAGCCCACACAGCCAGAGAACCCCTGGGGGAACTTCATGAAACAAGAAGCTGGGAGAGAAAGCTAGCAGACGTCTCCATGTGCCCTCCCAGCTGAGAGAGAAACCCTGAACTTCACTGGCCTTTTTTGAGTGAAAGTAACCTCTTGTTAGTGCCTTAATTTGGATATTTTCATAGCTTTGCTTTAATTTGGACATTTTCACGGCCTTAGAACTGTAAACCTGCAACTTAATAAATTTCCCCTTTTAAAAGCCATTCCGTTTCTGGTATATTGCATTCCGGCAGCTAGCAAACTAGAACAGTGTATATATATGGATGAGTTGCATATATGTGTGTACGTGTGTTTGTGTGCATATATGTGCATATGTGTACGTGTATGGGTACAAGTGCATGTGTATGTATGTGTGTGTTGTATATATGTATATTGTGTATATATGTACTTGTAAAGGTACAAACTATTTCTGAGGAATTCCATGAGTCACTGGTAACTTTGGTTGCCTCTTGTAAAAGGAATTCCTATAGAGTGGGGAGGGAGACTCTTCACTGCTATCTTTTGTATTTAATTGAATTTTAATAAACTTTTTATTGAAGAATTAAATATGTATAGAAAGGACACAAACCATAAGTGTATAGCTGGATTAATTTCCACAAGCCAAATACCTGTATGCAACCAGCACCTACTTTCATAAAAGGCATGTACTTGCATTCCCTCAGGATTCCTCCTTGTCCCCCTTCTGTTCACTCCCCCACATTCTAAAGGCATAGATTAATTTAGTCTTTTTCTTGGGAACTTAATATATGTGCTGGTTTGAAAGGATGTATGTACCCTAGAAAGGCCATCTTTTAATCCTAATCCCATTTTGTAAAGGCAGCTGTTTCTTCTAATCCCTATTCAGTACTGTGTGTTTGAAACTTTAATTAGATTATCTCCCTGGAGATGTGACTGAATCAAAAGTAGTTGCTAAAACAGATTAGGTGGAGACGTGTCTCCACCCATTCCAAGTGCATCTTGATTAGTTTACTGGAATCCTATAAAAGAGGAAACATTTTGGAGAAAAGGAGAGATTCTGCGAGAGCAGAGAATGACATATCCACGAGAAGCAGCGAGTCCACCAGCCAGCGACCTTTGGAGATGAAGAAGGAAAACGCCTCCCAGGGAGCTTCATGAAACAGGAAGCCAGGAGAGAAAGCTAGCAGATGACACCATGTTCACCATGTGCCTTTACAGATGAAAGAGAAACCCTGACTATGTTCGCCATGTGCCTTCTCACTTGAGAGAGAAACCCTGAATTTCATCAGCCTTCTTGAACCAAGGTATCTTTTCCTGAATGCCTTAGACTGGACATCTATAGACTTGTTTTATTTGGGACATTTTCTCAGCCTTAGAACTGTGAACTAGAAATGTATTAAATTCCCCTTTTTAAAAGCCATTCTGTTTCTGGTATATTGCATTCTGGCAGCTAGCAAACTAGAACAGTATATAAATGGAATTGTGCTCTATGTGTGTCTGACTTTCTTTGGCACAACTTTATGTTTGACAGTTGTCTGTATTGTTGCATGTAATTTTAGTTTCTTCATTCTCCTTGCTTTATGTTATTACCATGATATTGTTGATGAGCATTCGGTCATTTCCAGTTTTTGGCAACTACAAATAGTGCTTCTTGGAATTTTCTTGAACATCCTTGAACTGACCTGTGTGTGCCTTCCTGTCCGGTATGTAGCAGGGAGAAAGTGACGTCACAAGATAAGCTTATGTTCAGTTTCAGTGCATACTGACAACAGTTGTCCAAAGAGGTTGTGTTTACATAAATTTTGAACCATGAGCATGTATTTCCTGTTTAAACTAAAGATCTACACCTATGAACGCCACCACCAAGGCGCCCAGACATTTTCTTAAAGTTGAGTGTATTAGTTTCCTGTAGCTGCTGTAACAAATTGCCATGATCTCGGTGGCTTAAAACAACCCAAATGTATCTCACAGTTCTGGAGGTTAGAAGTCTGAAATGGATCTTCCAGGGCTAAAAGCAGAGGCTACTTTCCTTTTGGAGGGTCTTGAGGAAAATCTTCTAGAGGCTGCTCACACACAACTTGGCTCCCGGCTGCACCTCTGACTTCCACTTCCATCAGCACATCTCCTTTTCTGACTCTGGTCTTCTTGCCTCCTCCTTATTAAGAACTCTGGTGTGAGACACTGGGCCTGGACTGATAATCCAGGATTATCTCACCACCCCAAGATCTTAACTTAATCGCATCCACAGAGTCCCTTTTGTCATGTCAGGCAACATAGTCCCAGGTTCCAGGATTTGGAACGTGGATCTTGTTTTAAGTTTCCTGGAGGCTGAAAGAAGTACGATGCGATGGGTTGGCTTTAACAATGGGAGTTGACTGGTTCATGGTTTTGAGGCTGGGAGAAGTTCATATTGGAGGCACCGACATCTTTCTCCCAGAAGAGTGTGGCATTCTGGGACTAGCTGCTGGTGATCCTTGGTCCTTGGCTTTTTGCCACGTGGGGGCCTCTCCCGGCTTCTCTTCTCTGTCTGCCTTTTCACTCAGCTTTGAAGAACTCCAGGAATTTGGATTAAAGCCAGCCTGATTCGGTGGAGCCACCCCTTAACTGAAGTACTATATGGAAGAGTTTCCTATTTCCAGTGGGCCACACCAACCAGAACATGGACCAAGACCAGGTTCAGTCCACACCAGGCCTCTTTGGCGGAGGCGGGTGGGGGGTGTGTCATTTTCTCTGCCACGCTGAGGTCCACAGGGCCAAGCCCTTGGAGTCCATGGGCCTAGATCAGCACTGGCAGTGCTGGGTAGGAGAGGATAGCCAGGCTCCGGATAAAAACGCTGGAGCCAGTATGGGTAAAGCGTCCTAGATTGTAAGTTCTTACAGCAGTCACATATATTCAGGAGGTGTAACTGTTCATCCTAAATTCTCAGACACTGAGCTGTTTGTCTATAACATGGTCTTCCCCGGAATCTTTGGGTATTTATGTGACACATGAGACTCAGGGTTAGAGCTCTGAAGCTATGAAAGTCAGCAGTACCCCATACAAGAATTGTTTAAAAAGTTGAAAAAGTGATTAGATATCACTTAGAGATGTAAAGGAAGCTGATCTGGACAGAACTAAGGTATATTAGAAGGCTGGGTAAAGGATGATACCATCCATACTTTAAAACTTCAACTTCTGTGCGAGACCAAAGGGAGAGATGTTTATTTGGGTACTGCATTTCCTAATTTAACTTCTATGGTCAGTTTATTTGAACACTATAAGTACATAGAATCTTGAATAGGGCATGAGATTTTGTTGATTTGTCTAGGTTAGCGATGCCCTGATAAGTCCCAGAGTGATTTGGACAGTGAATAAAGAAGTATTTGCAAAGTCCCCTTGAGGAAATGGGGAGAAAGGAGGAAATTTTCAACTTTCATATTTGGAGAATTTCTGATTTTCTTACAAGCAGTGGGGACAACCAAATCAATAGGCTGAGTCCTCGATCCTGGAGTTTGTCCCTATGAAATTTATCCCTGCAAAGGATAGGCTAAGCTTACTTAAAATTAGGCCTGAGAGTCACCCCCAGAGAACCTCTTTTGTTGCTCAGATGTGACCTGTCTCTCTAAGCTGACATGGCAAGTGAACTCACTGCCCTCCCCCTCTCTACGTGGCACATGACTCCCAAGGGTGTAAATCTCCCTGGCAATGTGGAACAGAAATCCTGGGATGAGCCAGGACCCAGCATCAAGGGATTGAGAAAACCTTTTTGACCAAAAGGGGGAAGAGTGAAATGAGACAAAATAAAGTTTCAGTGGCTGAGAGATTTCAGAGTCGAGAGGTTATCCTGGATGTTATTCTTATGCATTATATACATATCCCTTTTTAGTTTATGGTGTATTAGGGGCTAGAGGGAAGTACCTGAAACTGTAGAGCTGTGTTCCAGTAGCCTTGTTTCTTGAAGATGATTTGTATAATGATATAGCTTTTACAGTGTGACTGTGTGATTGTGAAAACCTTGTGTCTGACTCTCCTTTTATCTAGTATATGGACAGATGAGTAAAAAATATGGATACAAAATAAACAAATAATAGGGGAACAAAGTTTAAAATAAACTGAGTAGATCGAAATACTAGCGGTCAATGAGAGAGCAGGCTAAGGGGTATGGTATGTATGAGTTTTTTCTTTTTTATTTCTTTTGCTGGAGTGATGCAGATGTTCAAAAAAATTATCATGGTGATGAACACACAACTAGGGGATGATACTGTGAGCCATCGAGTGTACACATGTATGGAATGTTTATATGTGAAGAATGTTTATATGCTTGTATGTAGTTTTTACAATAAAACACACACACAGGGCAGGCAATCATGGCTCAATGGCAGATTTCTTGCCTGCCATGCTGGAGACCTGGGTTCAATTCCTGGTGCCTGCCCTTGCAAACAAACAAGCAAGCAAACAAACAAAACACACACACACACACACACACACACACGCAAAAGTAAAAAAGAAAGAAAGAAAGAAAATGGAAGCCAGAATGGGAATTTCCACTTCTGGCCCAGCCAAACTCTCTGTACCCGTTTGGCCTCTTAGGAAGTGTGATATTACCCTGTTGGTTACTGAGATTTTATCTCTGAATGTGAATTCAGATGATAATGTCTTTGAGCTGCTATTCTATGCCAGGGGATGGTCTAGGGCTTTCATGAGAATTAACTCATTTAGTAAATGCACTAACAGCAGCAGCAACCCTACAAAGGTGTGTGGTATTATTATCTCCACTGTGCAGATGAGGAAACCGAGGCTCAGAGAGGCTAGGGAACTTTCCCAACGTCACACAGAAGTGGCAAAAGCTGGAATTTACGTTATTGCCCTAAAACGGCTGCACTGTTCTGAAGTGAGGCCCACGTCATTTCACGGCATTCCCACCTCAGCCACAGGCCCTGGACACGAAATTGTCCTTCTCCAGGGACATTTGGGATGGACCATGCCATCTTCCGCTGGTGTTCCCAGAGGACTTGGCTGGGTTGACCTGAAGGAGGGGAGAGACACCTTGTGGCAAGAGAGGGAATCAAGAACTTGGGCCAGTTCTCGCGTGCACTGCGCCAGGCCAGTCCTGGATACCGGGGTTCCATGTGACACACTGGTCATTTATTCTTTTCTATTTTATTTTATTTGTTTAATGTAAAAAATTATTTTAGAATAACTCAGCACAAAACTGAAGTGCACAGTTTGTTTTTATCAAGTTTTATATGTGTACATCCATAATAGTACCACCTCGATCAAGACATAGAGCATTCCCATCGTTCCAGAAGGTTCGCCTGGGCCTCCTGCCACCCAGGACCACTTCAGAGGTGACTGCTTTATTTTTATCCCCACATTTATATTGCCGGTTCCTGATATTTATATAAAAGGAATCATACAATTTTTGTCCGGCTTCTTTCACTCTGCATTAAGTCCTGAGATTCAGCCATGTTGCTGCATGTACTACTTTTGTTTTTTTAATTGCTGGGCAGCATCCCACTTTATGCATATACCCCATTTGTTTCCCCAGTTTCTTGTTGATAGACATGGGGGCAGTTTCCAGTTTTTGGCTCTTTTTTTTATGAATAGAGCTGCTCTGAGCATTCTTTTTTTTCCCCCCTTAACTTCTTTTTATTGAGAAATCTTCACACACATGCATTCTACACATGGTGTACAATCAATGGCTCACAATATTATCACATAGCTGTGTATTCATTGCGTGATTGATTTTTTTAGAACATTTGCATTACTCTAGAAAAAGAAATAAAAAGAAAAAGCTCATACATTCCATATACCTTACTCCACCCTCTCACTGACGACTAGTGTTTCCATCTACCCAATTTATTTTACCTTTTGTCCTCCCTATTATTTATTTATTAGCCATATTTTTTACTTATTTATTTATTTATTATCCATATTTTTTACTCATCTGTCCACATTCTGGATAGAAGGAGCATCAGACACAAGGTTTTCACAATCACAGTCACACTGTGTTCTAGTTTGCTAGCTGCTGGAATGCAGCACACCAGAGATGGATTGGCTTTTGATAAAAGGGGATTTATTTAGTTAACATATAGTTCTTCAGAGGAAAGGCAGCT
>PVIY010032732.1:0-27645 GCA_004026745.1 Myrmecophaga tridactyla
GTTAGGAGAATCTAGTTAGGTGTTATAGACCCCAGCCAGATTTTCTCAGACCAAACTGGCCTCCTGTCAGGAGGAAAGAGTCACCTGCATCAGTTTTCCCTGAGGGTGTGACCTGGCAGATTGAAAGGCTTTCCTATGCAGGCTCTGGGCTCTTTGTTTCCTATTCTGCCCAGAATGTGGTGCTTATCTGCCTGCAGGTCCCATCAGCATAAGGTGATGCGGTACCTTTAACTTCAGCAGACTTTCCCTGCTGGGGGTGTGGTGGAGACAGAGGAGAGGTTGTAGTCTGCCTTTAATTGCTTCACTTTTCCAGACCCTGGGATCTGAACTCCTTGAGGAAAGGATTTCACCTGAGTTGGGCCCCACCCCTCTCCTGGGGAAGGCACAGGCTCCAGACAAACACTCAGACAAGCTTAATTCTGCCTGTGCCTGGGACAGCGGAGGCCCAGAAGCCTTGCCGGTGTATCCAAAGAGTAGTTAAACCCTAGAAACACAGCCACTAAAACGAAAGAGAAAAATCCTTTTCAGAGCAGGACCCCCTGTTCCTTGGGTTTGCCAATCAAGAGCTTAAGTTGGTACGTTATGTATCTCCAGGTCCTATGTGCCCCTTCTTTCCTTCAGGGCCCAGATCTTTTCAGATCCAAAAAAACTCAGTTTTTTTTTTTCTTTTTCCTTCAGCCCTGCCCCCCACTACACTGGGGCAAAAGCCGGCAACCTCAGCTTTTACTCGAGGTTCCGCTGAGCTGGGGGCCTATTTTTAGTAGTCAGAGTTTTTTAATTAATTCCAGAATTGGAGTTTGGTTGCACTCAGCCCCTGCTACTGGTAAACTCTCCTTTCCCCTCTGGGAAGCAGCCTGTGGGGGAGGGGCGCTGGCCACCTTGATTTGGAGAGCTCACAGTTCTGGGTAGGCTTGCAGCCGGTCCATCTGGTCCAAACTGGTGTACGCTGTGTGTCCAGTCACTGACATGGCCCCAGCAGTTGTTCTATGCTGTTCCTGGCTATTTACTAGCTGCTCTGGAGGACGAATTTAATCGCACTCCTCACTAAGCCACCATCTTGGCCCGCTCTAGTGTCTTCTGAAGCCTCTTTATATCATTAGCCATCCCACTGCATTTATTTAGTAAATTTATATGAACATCTTTCATTAGTTATTGCAAACTCTGTCTCCTCCTGTGTTTTAATTTGGCCATTTGACTGGGCTGTGTCTTCATCTTCATATGGTTAGTGATCTTCTGTTGTCTTTGTGGCATGCATGTAAATATCTTGGCAGAGTTACTTCAGATGTTGATTTCCTTCAGCAGTCTAAAATTTTATGTTTGGTGTTCTAGTTTGCTAGCTGCCAGAATGCAATATACCAGTAATAGAATGGCTTTTAAAAAGGGGGATTTAATAAGTTGCTAGTTTAAATTTCCAAGGCTGAGAAAATGTCCCAATTAAAGCAATTCTATAGACATGTCCAATTTAAGGCATCCAGGGAATGATACCTTGGTTCAAGAAGGCCAACGACGTTCAACGTTTCTCTCTCAGCTGGAAGGGCACATGATGAACATGGTGGCATCTGCTGGTTTTCACATGGCTCTACCAAAAAGGGGACTCTCTCCAAAATGTT
This sequence comes from Myrmecophaga tridactyla, assembly GCA_004026745.1. Classification (NCBI taxonomy): domain Eukaryota; kingdom Metazoa; phylum Chordata; class Mammalia; order Pilosa; family Myrmecophagidae; genus Myrmecophaga; species Myrmecophaga tridactyla. The sequence goes on from PVIY010032732.1 coordinate 1,611, forward strand.
TCCTCTTTTAAAGGATTCCAGCAAGCAACTCCACCTTCAGTGGGTGGAGACACACCTCCATGGAAATCATCTAATCAAAAGTTACCACCCACAATTGGGTGGGTAACATCTTCATGGAAATAGTCAAAATGCTCCCACTCACAACCAAAGCTATAGGCTGAGCCTCCAGTCTTGGGGTTTGTTCATATGAAACTTAACCCCCCAAAGGATAGGTCAAGTCTACTTAAAATTTTGGCCTAAGAGTCACCCCCAAGGGAGCCTCTTTTGTTGCTCAGATGTGGCCTCTCTCTCCAGCCAACACAACAAGCAAACTCACCACCCTCCCCTGTCTATGTTGGACATGACTCCCAGGGGTGTGGACCTTCCTGGCAATGTGGGACAGAAATCCTGGAATGAGCTGAGACTCAGCATCAAGGGATTGAGAAAAACCCTAGAATGAGCTGAAACTCAGCATCAAGGGATTGAGAAAACCTTCTTGACAAAAAGGGGGAAGAGTGAAATGAGACAAAGTGTCAATGGCTGAGAGATTCCAAATGAGTGGAGGGGTCATCCTGGAGGTTACTCTTATATATTAAGTAGATATCACCTTGTTATTTAAGATGTAGTGGAGAGGCTGGAGGGAACTGCCTGAAAATGTAGAGCTGTGTTCCAGTAGCCATGTTTCTTGATGATGATTGAATAATGATATAGTTTTCACAATGTGACTGTGTGATTGTGAAAACCTTGTGTCTGATGCTCCTTTTATCTACCTTGTCAACAGATGAGTAAAACATATGGCATAAAAATAAATAATAGGGAGAACAAATGTTAAAATAAATTGAGATTGAAATGCTAGTGATAAATGAAAGCAAGGGGTAATGGGTATGGTATATATAATCCTTTTTTTTTCTGTTATCGTTTTATTTTTTTCTGTTGTCTTTTTATTTCTTTTTCTGAATTGATGCAAATGTTCTAAGAAATTATGAATATGCAACTTGTGATATTGAGAATTACTGATTATATATGGAGGATGGTATGATATGTTAATGTTTTTGTTCTTAATTTTTTAAATTAATAAATAAATTTTTTAAAAAATGGAGGCATAGCAAAAAAAAAAAATGCTCCCACTCAGCAATATTGAATGAGGATCAAAGGGCATGAGTTTTCTGGGGTCCACCACAGATTCAGACTAGCACATTTGGTATGGATGTGGAGCAAGTTGCTTGGTGTGTAGCATAACAGTGCATTGATGAATGTTCAGGTATATGCATGGGTTGGGGCTCTGTGCTGGTCCGTGTGAGCATGGGATTCTGGTCACTGTGTTGTGGGTATGCATTGTGGGGGCTGTGTGGTCCAGGTCCAGTTCAGTCAGGCCTTGGAGCCCAGGGGCCAGGTGTAGCATGGGGGACACAGATGTCATATGTGTGGGAGGCACATGGGGGTGCTAAGCAGATGCATGGGGGCTGGTATGTGGGCTGGATGCAGGTAGGCACGTGAAGTGTGTGGCTTGCAGGTGTTAGTGTATAGGGTGCAAGTCAGAGAAGTAGAGGCATAGGGTGGTTGGGGTACAGGTGTGTCCTTGCACAAGGGGAGGGTCCAGAGGTACTAAGATGCAGATGCACAAGTGAGTAGGGTCTGAACATAGGTCGTTGTGGTTGTTTCTTATGTTTCATATGGGTGATGGTGAGTAGGCGGGGCTGTAGTGCGGGTCCGTATGTTCAGAGGTGGAGTGTAGGGTAAGAATGCCCACTAGAGCAGGGCGAAAGCTTTGTGACTCAGATGTGACTGAGAACATCTGTCAGGGGTGGCAAAAGGACCCTTGTGCCATGGGGTGGGTCAAGGATGTGCACATGTATGGGGCAGGAATTGGGGGTGCAGAAGTCAAGAGGTCTGTGCACAGACACATAGCTGCCCGCAGGGAGGATGTGGCTGTGCCTGTGTGCAGGTCTGTGGGGCAGGGCCTTGTATGTATGTGCATAGAGGAGGGTGGGATTTTGCCTGCTGGGCTAGGAGCAGATGTGACCGGATGCATTGGTCAGCGCTTGCCCAAAGGTGAGAGAGCATGGCCTGTATGGGCATGTGTGTTTGCACGTATCTGCGGGCCCAGATACTTTTGTGTGCTTGCACAGAGCTCAAGGTGGAGTTGAGTGACTTTATGAGCTGGGTGTGGGTGTGGCCTGGATATGAAGGTGAGTAGCTGCAGCCCAGATGTGCAGGTGACCAAATGTAGGGGTCAGGGATGGGGAGGTGGTTGTTGAGATGCTGGCTGGCCATTGGTACATGTGTATCAGGAGAGACAGAGTGAGCTGTGCACTTTCATGGGAGAGGTGGGTATGGCTTGGACAGGCTGTGCATATGTATGGGGAAGGGGTGTGGGGTAAGGATGTACCGGAACTGGGTTAGGGCGAGGGTGCTTGGTGCACGGTTGGGGGTCGGGTGACAGGGTTCAGGTGCATGGGGTGTTTGGGGAGATGCAGGTCATGGGGGCAGTATGCATGAGGGTAGTGCGTTCAAAGAATAAGGTCTTACTTTCTTGTCCCTGTCTGCCTGATTGTCAGCTCTTAGGCATAATTATAAGTGACTCTTAGGCATAATTATAAGTAGGCTTAGCCTTTCCTGGGCAGGAATTAAGTTTCATAATGGCGAACCCCAGGATCGAGGACTTGGCCTATTGATTGGGTTGTCTCTACTGCTTGCTCCAGCATCAGAAATTCTCCAAATGGGGAAGTTGAATATTTCTCTTTTCTCCCCAGTCCCCCAAGGGGAGTTTGCAAATATTTCTTTATTCACTGCCCAAATTACTGTGGGATGTATGGGGGCATTACACTAACAGGACATACCAACAAAATCTCACTCCTTAGTCAAGATTCTGTGGACTTACGATGTTCAACTAAACTGACCATACAAGTTAAATTAGGAAATTCACTACCCAAAATACAATTTTGCACTAAGTAAGCATCTCTCCCTTTGGTCTGACACAGAAGTTGAAGTTTTAGAATATGGACAATACCATCCTTTACCCTGTATTCTGATTTATATTATAGTCAGTTCCTATGATTGAGTCATGATAATATTTGTCTTTTTGTTGCTGACGTTTCATTCAGCATACAGTCCTTAAGCTTCATACACCTGGTTGCATGCCTCACAACTTCATTCCTTTTTTTGTCCACTCATTGTATGTATACATCATAGTTCTCTCTTCCATTCCTCAGTCATTATACCCTTCGGCCACACCTTCATCCAGTGTCTTTCGGCCATTTTTAAATTGGGTTGTCTTTTTGTTGTTGAGTTGAAGAATTTCTTTATATATTCTGCATATTAAACTGTTATGGAAATATGGAAAACATGGAATAATTTCTCTGTTTCTGTAGGTTATCATTTTACCCGCATGAGAAAGTCGTATGAAGCACGAAGTTTTTAATTTACATGCACCATACAGTCCATTCAAAGAATACAATCAGTGGCTCACAATATTATCACATAGTTGTGTATTCATCACCAGGATCTTTTTTTAGAACATTTGTATCACTCCAAAAAAAGAAAGAGATAAAAGAAAAACCCTACACACCTTACCCCTTGCCCCTCCCTCTCATTGACCACTATTTTGCAGTCTACCTGATTTTTTTTACCCCTTATACTACCCATTGTTTATTTGTCCTTATTTTTTACTGATCTGTTTATGGCCTGGATAAAGGGAGTGTCAGACACAAGGTTTTCACAACCACACCGACACATTGTTAAAGCTATTTAGTTATACAGTCATCTTCAAGAATCAAGGCTACTGGAATACAGTTCGCCAATTTCAAGTACTTCCCTCCAGCCACTCCAATAGACCATAAACCAAAAAGGTGTATCTATATGATGCATAAAAATAACCTTCAGGATAATCTCTCGACTCTTTGAAATCTCTCAGCCACTGAAACTTTATTTTGCCTCATTTTTCTCTTTCCCCATTTGGTCAAGAAGGCTTTTTCAGTCCCTTGATGTCAGGTCCTTTTCTCATCTCCAGGCATCCTGTCTCACGTTGCCAGGGAGAGTTACACCACTAGGAGTCATGCCCCACATAGTGTGGAGTGCAGTGAGTTCAGCTGCCCAGTTGGCTTAGAGAGAGAAGCCACATCTAAACAACAAAATAGGTTCGTTGGTGGTGACTCTTTGGCAGGGTTTTATGTAGGCTTATCTTCTCCTTTGCAGGAGTTAGTATTCATAGAGGTGAACCCCAAGATCCAGGGCTCGTCCTATTAAATTGATTGTCCCTAATGCTTTTGAGAATATCAGGAATTTGCCAGGTGGGAAAGTTTAATATTTATTCCTTTCTCCCCAGTCCCCAAAAGGAAGTTTGCAAATACTTTTTTGTTGTCTGCCCAAATTACTCTGGGCTATATCGGGGCTTCATACTGACCTGTACAAACTAACAAGATCTTACTCCCATTGAGGATTCCATATAATCATTGTGTTTGAAAAACTGACCACACAACTCAGATTAGATATTGAACCTCCAAAAATATAAATTCTGCATTAAATAAACATCTCTTCCTTTGGTCTCACACAGAAGTTGATGTTTTAAAATATAGACCATATCATCCTTTACACTGTACTCTGTTTTACCTTAGTCCTATCTAGATCACCTTCATACCTATCTCCAGTTGAAGTCTGAGCACTTTTTCAACTGTTTAATTAGTTATACGGGGTAATACAGATTTTCATAGCTTCAGGGCTGTAACTCTAAGTCTTAGGTATCACAGAAATACCCAAAGTTCCAGGGAATGACCTGGTTATACACCAATAGTTCAGTATCTCAGAATTTAGAAAAAACAGTTACATCTCTGGAATAGATGTCACTGCTGTAGCGCTTATAATCTAGGAACCTTTACAATAGGCCTTAACCTGATACCCTATGCTCTTGATTTCAATTCCCCTTGTTTGTATATTATAGTTAGTTTTTATGATTGAGGCATGATTATATGTCTTTTTGTTCGTAACATTTCATTTACCATCATCACCTAGTTGCATGCCTCACAACTTCTGTCTTGCAGCCTCTCAGTAGTCTGCAGTTAAGGTATGGAAGTAGTCCCCCTTCCATTCTTTAATTGATGTACCTTTAGGCCACCTCCATCCACTGCATATTATGAACACTGCCACCATAAACACCAGTGCTAATACGAGATCTTGAAGATGCTTTCCTATGCGCCCTTCTAGGAGTTTTATAGTTCTGACTATTAATATTTTGAGTTCTTTGATCTATTTTAGTTTACGTTTGTATATGGTGTGAGTTAGAGGTCTATTTTCATTCTTTTGCATTTGGATATCCAGTTTCCTAGCACCATTTCTGGAAGAAATTAGATCTCTGAAGATATTTGAGTTTTCTCTGTGGAGATTTCTCCTCTTCATTACCCTGGCCTGTGAATTTTAGTGTCTTCACCTGCCCAGTTCTGGATTCTGTGTCTCAATTCAGGGAATCCCTGGGCTCTGTTTGGATTCCCCCTCTCTGCACTACAGCCTGGAAACTGTCAAGGCAGTGGGTCTGGGACACTCATGGGCTGAGGTTATTTCTTCTCTTCTTTCAAGATTACTGTCCAGTGGCTGAAACCCATTATTTTATATGTTTGATTTGCTTTTGTAGTTGTTTAAGATGGGATGACAAATTAGTATTAGTCTATCATGGCTGGATTCAGAAGTACAGCCCAGGACTCTTGAAGGTTTAATGGAAAGTAGGTTAGTGCACCATCTGTAGAAGGTACTATTCTCCTTTGCCTATGCAGAGTAATGGATGCTGAAAAGAGTGTGTTCAGGCAGTAGTCATTTGTTTTCACTGGTTACTGGACAGATTGAGAGGGTTAGGAAGCCTCAATTCTTAATCCTTGAGGTTTTTGGAGGGAAGTATTAAGTCATACTGACATCAACTTTATTCTGATTTTTTATGATGAATTGGTAAAATATTCTCTCTCTCTTGCTTCACATAGAGGAAAGGCAGAAGTGGCCAAGCCTGTCTCATCCCCCTTTTCCAAGCTTCATTTTATGCCATGCAGTTGGAGGCCTCAGTGAATTTTACCTTATCAAGTATTGATAATAACATACTATGATGGTTAATTATATTAGATTATAAGACTGAAGAAATCTGAAATAGTTTTTCATCAAGAAATGTTTGAGTAGGCACAGCATTGGAATTTGAAAAATGGTTTTTTTAAGAACTCCATCCCTATTTCTTTTTAAGAGTGAATGCTTAATATAACAATCTTTTCTTTGTTTCTTTCTTTTTTTTTTTTCCAGTTATTCAAGCGAAGAAATGTTGCTACAGCAGAAGAAGAAACAGAAGAAGAGGTTATGTCAGATGGAGGTTTCCATGAGGCTCAGATTAATAACATGGAGATGGCACCAGTAAGTGAAATAATGAAAAGAACTATTTTTATTATTTTTCTGATAAAGATTTGAGGCGTAGCTCTCATTTTTACTTAAAAAAAAATGTTAGAGGGTTACAAAAAGTGTTTGGCATTTCATTTTAAAAAGAACAATATACTTATACTTAATCTCATGGTTCACTAAATGTTCATTATATTTTGAACAAAGTATAGTTTAACAAAACTTAGTTATAAAGATTAGTTTAATTATGAAACAAAGCAGTAATTATAAGATAAATTTATTTCTTAAAAGTTGAATGGCAAGAGATACTTTCATTGAAATCACAATTTTGCTATTCATTTTATTTACAAAATTGAACATTTATATAATTATAAAAATTGGTTCCACATCACGAGTACTGGAATTTTCTCTTGTAATCCATTTTGTAAATTTTTGAAAGTTACATAAAAAGATTAAAATTATACCTCGTTTATATAACATAGATTTACCTAGAATTCCAGTTTCTTGTAATTTTTAAGTTTTTGTAGTAGAGGTATGTGTATACACACACACACACATACATGTATGATTTTAAAAGAAAAGGATATGGTAAAAAATACCTTTCTTCTATCTCAGTCCTCTGTTTCTTTCCCTAGTGGCAACCATGTTACTAGATTCTGTTGTTTTTTTTTATTTCTTAGATCTTTTGATACAATAAAAAATAAATTTTCTATCCCCCCATTTTTTCCCAAAATGATGGCATATTATGCATACTGTTTTATGTTTTTTCTTTTTTTTACTTTATAAAGCTCCAATTTATATGGACCAGCTTCCTTTTGGATTTGGTAGGGGAGTAGTATAACTCACTTTGAATTAGAATGGATGTAGATATAATAGCTAGTTACCACTGTCATTTTGTGCTGAATGATTTTAGGCCCTGGAGAAAATCAGGTTTTCAATGGTTGTTTTTTTTTTTTTTTTAAATATCTATTTATTTTTATTAGAGAAGTTGTAAGTTTACAAAAGAATTGTGCATAAAATACAAAGTCCCCAGTATCACCCTATTGTTAACACCTTACGTTACTTGTGGCACGTGTTGCGATTCATAAAGTAATATGAAGTGTTTTGAGCCCTTTTGTTCTCTAAATTTCTATAACATTTCTTGTTAAATGGCCTTAGCTACTAGGACTCTCCTCACAGTATCTTTTATGGCATCTGATTTGTCTTCTGTAGGTGTTTCTTTGGTTTTAGCTATTCCTGCATTTGGGATCTTCAGAATATTAACTTTCATACCCAATACATTTATAAAAGTTGTCAAAGTTGGGAGGTTTCCAGGAAGATGGTTGAATAAAGACAGGCAGAACTCACTCCTCTACCAAAAGCACCCAAAGAACAGGCAGGAATGATTAAAGAGGTGATTCTGGGGCTGAAGAGACCAGGGATGAACTTTTGTAGCATATAAGGAAGACCGGATGAAAAACAGAGAAACCGTGACTGAGAAATTGTGGACCCTTTTGTATGAGTCTGCACCTCTCACATGGGATAATATCCCTGGTTTGGCTGAGAGATACTGCTGAACCAAGGCCAAAGAAGACTTTCAACATGAACCCAATCAACAACAAAATCTTAAGGTGAAACCAACTTTCAAAATAATTTTATCAAGATAATCAGATGCTGAAAAACTAGCAAAAAATTACAAGGCACATTAAGAAACAAAAATGAACAAATTAAATAGTCCAAAGAAATAGAGAATTTGGCTCAGCTAATCAAAAGATGGTCAAACAAATCTCGTAAATAATTTCAACAAGATGGTTAAAGAGATAAAGGATATTAAGATCACAGTAGGAGAGCAAAGGAAAATTTGAAGGACTACATAGAAAAATAACAGATCTTACAGAAATGAGAGATATTGTAAATGAAATTTTAAAATACACTAGAACAGACAGCAGCATCTTTGAAGAGGCACAAGAAAGGATCTGTGAACTAGAGGACAGAGCAACTGAACTCAGACAAGCAAGTGAACAAATGGAGAGAGAAACAAAGATGGAAATACTTGAGCCAGGTCTCAGGAAAATGATTGAAAACATGAAGCACACAAATATCTGTATTATAGATGTCCCAGAACAAAAAGAGAACGGTAAAAGGCCAGGAAGAATATTGAGGACATAATAGCTGCAAATTTCCCAACCCTTATAAAAGACTTAAATATGCAGAGACCTACTTAGAGACCTACTCTAAGATGCATACTAATCAGACTGTCGAATGCTGAAGAGGAGAGAATCCTGAAAGTCACAAGAAAAATGTGATTCACTACATCCAAGGGAAGTTCAATAAGGCTCAGTGCTGACTTCTCACCAGATACCATGGAGGCAAGAAGGCAGTGGTATGATAGTTAAGATACTAAAAGAGAAAAATTGCCAGCTAAAAATTCTTTATCCAGCAAAGCTGACCTTAAAAGCAAGGGAGAATTTAAAATATTTGCAGTTAAACAGAATCTGATACAGTTTGTTAATGAGACCTTCCCTGCAAAAAATACTAAAGGGAGTACTGACAGCTGAAAAGGAAAGACAGCAGAGAGAGGCTTAGAAGAGAGTATAGATGTGATGACTGTAAGTAAGGGTAACTGAAAGGATAAAAAGAAAAATAATAAATCTGACAAAAGCCAAAGATAAAATGATCGATGTAAGGATGGCTTTTACAGTAATCACACTGACTATTAATGAATTAAATTTCTCAGTCAAAAGACACAGACTGGCAGAATGGCTAAAGAAATGTGATCTAACTCTACACTGTTTACAAAAGACTCAGTTTAGACCCAGAGATACAAACATGTTGAAAGTCACAGGATGTTCCATGCAAGCAGGAACCATCACAAAGCTGGGGTAGTTATACTAATCTCAGATAAAATAGACTTTAAATGCAAAAATGTTATGAAACTAAAAAGGCTGCTATATATTAATAAAAGGAAAAATCCACCATGTAGAAATAACAATCATAAACATTTATATACTTAATCAGGATACCCCAAAGTACATGAGACAAACACTGGCAAAACTGAAAGGAGTAATAGATGTCTCTACAGTAATAGTGGGAGACTTCAACACACCACTCTCTTCAATAGTTAGAACATCTAAATACAGCATCATACAAGGACACAGAGAACCTAAATAACATAAAAATGGACTTGATCTACCAGACATATATAACATTTCACCCCAAAAGAGCAGGTTATGCATTCTTCTCAGGTGATCATGGAACATTCTTCAGGAGAGATCACATATTGAGGAACAAAACAGGTATTAAATTCAAAAGGTTTGAAGTTAGCACACTCTGATCATAATGGAATGAAGCTGGATATCAGTAACAACTGGAGAACCAGAAATTTCGCAGATGTGTGGAGGTAGACAACATGCTTTTAAACAATGAGTCAACAAAAAAATGGCAAGGCAAATCAGTGAGTATCTCGAGATGAATTAAAATGGGAACACAATATATTAAAACCTGTGGAATGCAGAAAACTCAGTGCTGAGAGGGAAATTCATAGCCCTAAAAGACCAAAGACCTAACTGAACAATGGGAGAAACTAGAGAAAGAACAGCAAGCTAATCACAAAGCAAACAGAAATAAATAACAAAGATTAGAGTGGAAAAGAAATGAAATTGAGAACAAAAGAACGATAGAGAAACTCAGTAAAACCAAAACTTGGTTCTTTGAGAAGATCAGTAAAATCAACAAACCCTTAACTATATTGACAAAGAGAAAAAGAGAGAAGCTGCAGAAAGAAGAATGTTGTTGGAAGACACATGCTCCTGGACTTTACTTTATAAAGCCCCAGTGGTCAAAATGGAATTGTATAGGCATAAAGTAGACATATTTATCAATGGAATTGAGAGTTCAGAAATAGATCCTTAGATTTATGGTCAATTGATTTTTTTTTCAAGTAGCCCAAGTGCCAGATTTTTTTTATTAGAGAAGTTGTAGGTTTACAGAACAGTCACACATAAAATTCAGTATTCCTTTACATTTCCATACCACCAGTACTTGTATTCGTGAAGAAAATTAGTTATAATTGATAGCACTTTTTTTGTTATTCTATTTTTTTAAACAATTGTTATAATTGATGAAAGATTATTAAGGTAGTACTGTTACTGTTGTCCATAATTTACATAGAGGTACGTTTTCCCCATATATCCAACTTATTATTTTCATGCATGTCTTTATTTTATTACTCATCTACACATACACTGTAAAGAGGGTGTCATTTACACAATCACACAGTCACAATATGGAAGCTTATGTAATCATTTACAAAGGTGAAGGCTACTGTATTATAGTTCAGCAATTTCATGTATATCCTTCTGGCTATTGTAATACACTTAACTAAAAAAGAATTATCTATATAATTAGATTTAATACAATAATCATTTATTAAATCATAAATTCTCAGTTACAATTCCTTGCTCTCATTTGATCATTCTCTCAATCTTTAGAGATACCAGGGCAATGACCATTCTAACTTCATCATGCTTAAAATGTTGTCAGCCTTATTGGGTAGAGGAATGAAACTGGTTGATGTTCATAAGAAGCTGGTACCTCTGGATTTCCAGTCTTATCTGGCATAGGAGACATCTGGAGGCCATAAGTTTCTGAAAAAATAAACTTACTAAGTTAAATTTTTATTCTTAGAGCCCAAGATATTCTTTAAGGTTTTCAGCAATACTGTTGTTCAGGGCTCGGCAGTTTGCATTCTCTGGCTGAAGTCTGCATAAGAGTAACCTCCAGAATGATCTCTCTATTTCATTTGCAGTCTGTTAGCCATTGAAACTTCATTTTGTTTCATTTCTTTTTCCCTTTTTGGTCAAGAAGGAATTGTCAATCCCGTGATACAGGGACTGAACTCATCCCTGGGAGTCATGTCGCACATTTCCAGGGAGACTTACACCCCTGGGAGTCATATCCCACAAAGGGATGGGGGTAGTGAGTTTGTTTGGCTTAGATAGGCCACATCTGAGCAACAAAAGAGTTTCTCTTGGGTGACTTTTAGGCATAATTCTGAGTAGGCTTAGGTTTGCCATTTCCGAAATAATTTTTATAAGCGTAAGTCTTGAGATCAAGGGCTTGATTTATGAAGTTGGGAGTCCCTAATGCTTGAGAGAGTATCAGGAATTTCCTAGGTGGGGAAGTTTAATAGTTGCGCATTTTTTCTCTGTTTCCTCAAGGGACTTTGCAAGTACTTTTTCATTTTCTGCACAAAATACTCAAATATGCTAACATATTGGAATATTTCAATAACCTTTACAGAGTAGCAAGACATTTCCTATTCTAGGTTCCATGTAATAAGTTTGTTTAAATGAACTGACCAGACAGGTAAAATCAGATTGTGTGCTACAGAAAATTTAAATTTTGGACCAAGCAAACATTTCTTCCTTTGGTCTCACACAGAAGTTGAAGTTTTAAAACATAGCCAATGTCATCCTTTACCCTTTAGTCTGCTTTACTTTAGTCCTAACCATATCTGCTTCGTTCATATCTCTAACTGAAGTCTCGTCTTCTTTTCAACTTTTTAAATAGCTGCTATATGGGGTAATGTTCACTTTCATAGTTTGTAGAACTCTAGCTGAGTCTCAGGTGTCACACAGATACACGAAGTTCCAGGGAATGATCACGTTATACAAAAATAACTCAGCATTTCAGAATTTAGAAATAACAGTTACAATTCAGGAATATATGCAACTACTATTAGAGCTTACAATCTAGGAACCTTTACAGTATAAACCTTCCCCTCATAACCTATGCTCTCGGATTAAGTACTCAGCATTTGCACATTATAGTTCGTCCACATTAGTGTTATCATGTTTGTCTTTTTGTTTCTGGCTTATTTCATTCAACATACTGTCCTCAAGGTTCATTTGCCTTGTTGCATGCCTCACAATGTTATTCCTTGCACCACTCAATATTCCATTGTATATATACACCACAGTTTGTCCTTCTGATCATCATGTACCTGTAAGCCATTTCCATCCATTACAAATCATAAATACTGCTGTCCTAAATTCCAGTGCGCAAATGTCCATTCATGTCCCTGCTTTTAGTTCTTCCACATATATGCATAATATGGGGTTGCAAGGTCATGTGGCAACCCTATACTTAGCCTCCTGTGGAGATCACACTGTCCTCCAGATGGGCTGCAGCATTCTACTCACCTATCAGCAGAGAATAGGTACATCCAGTACGTCCCTCCCTCTACATTTTCTCCAGCACTTGTATTTTTCTATTTATTTTTTAAACAGTTCTGTTCACACACCATACAAGCCGTCCTAAGTAAACAGTCAATGGTTTCTGGTATTATCACATAGTTGTGCATTCACCACCACAATTTCTATGAGGATATTTCCATTTCTTTGGCAAAGAAAGAAGAGAAAAAAAAGAAAGAAAGAAGAATAAAAATTAAATGATAAACAAGAATCCTGTACTCCTCCCTTATATCCCTCTTGTTATTGACATTTGGTATATTGCCTTTGTTACATTTAATGGAAGCATATTACAGTGTTACTGTTAATCATAGACTTGGTTTACATTGATTGTATTTTTTCCATGTAACAACCCATTTTTAACTGCTTGCAATGGCCACGTTCATTTGTTCTCCCTCATACAAAAACAGTCTTACTTTTGTATGTTTAATCACCATCATTGACCACTCTAGGTTTCGCTAAGTTATACAGATGCAGTCTTTATCTTCTGTCTTTCCTTCTGATGTCATACTTACCCCTAGCCTTCCTTTTTCAACCATACTCATACTCATCTTTCTTTAGTGTACTTACAATATTGTGCTACCATCAGACAGTATTGTGTTATCCATTCTGAATCTATTCGGTCAGTCCTGCTGATCAGTCTGTATTCCTTCAGCATCAAATGCCCGATCTCTGCCTTCTATCTCCTGATAACCTCTGTTCTCAAACTTTAACTCTTTAGAGTTTGCTCATTAATGTTACTTCATATTAGTGAGACCATATAGGATTTGTCCTTTTGTTTCTGGCTAATTTCATTCAACATAATGTCCTTAAGGTTCATTCATGGCTTTATTCAGTCCTATAACTGTGTAAGTTTTGATCATATGTATATACCACAGTTTGTTTATTCAGTTGTCCATTGATGGACATTTGGGCTGTTTCCATCTCTTGACAATTGTGAAAAAGGCCACTATAAGCATTGGTGTACAAATTGTCTGTTTGTATCCCTGCCTTCAGTTCCTATAAATATGTATCCAGTAACAGTAGAGCTGGATGATGCAGCAATTCTATACTTAGTTTCTGAGGAACTTCCAAACTGCCTTCCAAAGTGCTTGCACCATTCTACTTTCCTGCCAACAGTGATTAAGTGTGTGTCTTTCTTCACGTCCTCTTCAGCATTTGTAATTTTCTTTTTTCCTTGCAATAGCTATTCTAGTATGTGTGAGATAAGACCTCATTGCATATTTTTAACTTTTTTTATTGTATAATATAACATATATACAAATCACAGAAAGGAAAAAGCAGTTTTGAAAGCACTCTTCAACAAGTAGTTATGTGACAGATCGCAGAGTATGTCATGGGCTACCATACTATCATCTCAGATTTTTCCTTTTGGCTGCTCAGGTATGTTGGAAGATAGAAGGAATATGTATACTTTTTATCATCACTTTTTTTTCTTTTTTGTGAAAAATAACATACATACAAAAAAGAAATAAATTTCATTCACAGCACAACAATTAGTTGTAAAACAGATTTAAGAGTTTGGTGTGGGTTACAATTCCACAATTTTAGGTTTTGATTTTAGTTGCTCTAGGATACTGGAGACTTAAAGAAATATCAATATTTTGATTCAGCAGTCATACTCATTTGTTAAACCCTACTTTCTCTGTATAACTCCACCATCACCTTTGATCTTTCTCCCACTCTTTAGGGGTATTTGGGGTATGCCCATTTTAACTTTTTCACATTGAAGAGGGCTGTTGATAATATGGGATGGGGTTTGGAACTAGTTGATGTTCAGGAGAGGTTGGCCCCTCCAGGTTTCAGGATTTGTCTGGTCTAGGGACCCATCTGGAGGTTATAGGTGTCTGGAAAGTTATCCTAGTGCATGGAACCTTTGTAGAATCTTATATAATACCTTAGGTATTCTTTAGGATTGGCAGAAATGGTTTTGTTGGGATTCAGCAAGCTATGATAGGCAGCAATATTTAACTGAAGCTTGTGTTAAGAGTGACTTCCACCAGGAAGATGGCCGACTAGCGCAGTTTGAGATTAGCCTTGCTCCACGAAAAAGTTAGAGAAAGAACAGGAGGGCAACTGAGGCAGCATTTCGGGAGTGTGGCTGACCTGGGAGAGCCTTCTGCACCACATGTAGCAGCCCTGGTTGCAGAGGCCGAGGAACTGAGACGCAGAAAGCTGGAGCCTGGTGTGGAGACGTAGAGCAGTGGAACCCGCAGGAGTGCATGGATGGGTACACGGGACTAGTGTGTAAGCCAGGCCGCCTTCCTTGGGCATGCTACCCTCACTGGTATAGCCCATGACTGGAAACTCACCCCACACCCCACAGACCTGAACCCCCTCACCTGCTACCTTTCCCCTCACTCCAGTTGTCCTCACCCCACCAGCCCCCAGTACACATACCTGCCCCACAGCCCCACCCCAAGTGCAGACCAACCCACCTCTCCTACACCTCTCCCAAGCACTACCTCCCCCTTCGTGTTCGCTACAGGCTGTTGCCAGCACATAAAGGTTGTAGGCACTAACCTCCATACCTAGGCTACCCTTGCCCCACCCACCCATAGTGTCGCACAGCCTCACCCCAGCCTCCCTGAGCTTAGCACATCCGTTTACAGCACTCCCAGGCCCACGCATGGGCCCCCAATCACATCACTCAGCTCTGGGAAACTGCATGTTACAGCAGTCCTAAAACCGCTCATGCACACATCCCTCAGCCTCACTTCCCAGCTTTGAGAAAGTGCCAACCTGCATAGCCGGGTCACATCTGCCCCCATTCCATGAAGGTGTAACGCTGACCTGCTGCCACAGATCTACACATGTGCACAAAGGACCCCATGCCTTAAACCAGTATACACCAGGGTTACATCCCCCAGACCAGTGCACCCGCACATCTACATCCACCCTGGCCTCTGGGCACCCATGTTCATAAGCATCAGCGTAACATCCTCAAATCTGCGACCATACCTGCCCTAAGACAAATCACCATACTGAGTGCTTCACCCTGTGCCCTGCTCCCTGCTGTACAACCATCCCACAAACACAAGGCCTTAGACTACTGAAAGAAATCAACTCCCATAGTAAATCAATCAAGATATCTACATGCAATGAAGACAGCAGAAGATCATTAAGAATATCACAGTGCAGACAGATACAGCCTTGCCTAATGATGAAATTAAAACACCTGAGGAGACACAAACGTTGGAACAACTAATTAAAGATGTTCATACAACTCTGCTAATAAAATAAGTGGGGTAGCAAATGACATAAAGGAGATCAAGAAGACGGTAGAAGAGCACAAAGAGGAATTTGAAAGAATAAATAGAAAAACTAATGGAAATTACAGAGATTAAAGACTTTGCTGACCAAGTAAAAAGCATACTAGAGGCATAAAACACCAGATTTGAGGAGACAGAAGAAAGAATAAGTGACATAGAGGACAGGGTAATTGACTTTGAATACTCAAAAGAGTAAATGGCACAAAAGATGGGAAAAATTGAATGGGAACTCAAGAAAATGATAGACAAAACAAAGCTCACAAATAAAAGAATCATTGATGTTCCAGAAGGAAAAAAGAGTAGTAAAGGGCTAGGAAGAGTAGTTGAGGATATAATGGGGGGAAACTTCCCAACCTTCATAAAGGACATAAATAGACAAGTCAAAGAAGCCTAACAACTCCAAACAGAATATCTCCAAATAGGCCTTCCCCAAGGTATGTGCTAATCAGTCTGCCACATGTTGAAGAGAAGCAGAAAATCCTGAAAGTGGCAAGAGAAAAACAATCTACTATATACAAGGGAAATCAAATAAGACTGAGTTCAGACTACTCAACTAGCACCCTGGAGGCTGGAAGGCAGTGGTATGATATATATACTCAAGATCCTTAAAGAGAAAGACTTCCAGCCAAGAATTCTGTACCCAGCCAAATTGTCCTTTAAAATTGAGGGAGAGATTAAACCTTTCCCAGACAAAGAAGTCCTGAAAGAATTTGTCAACATGAGACAAGCCCTATAAGGAACACTAAAAGGAGTTCTGCCAGCTGAAGAAAAATTACAGGAGAGGGAGGTCTGGAGTAGGGTGTAGAATTGAAATGTACCCCTAAGGATAATTTAAAGAATACAAAGAGAAACAGGGAAAAGAATATATATATATCTGACAAATAAAATAAAGAAGATAAAATGGTGAAATCAAGAAACACCTTTTCAGCAATAACTTTGAATGTTGACGGACTAAACTTACCAATTAAAAGATGGAGATTGGCAGAATGGATTACAAAGCATAATCCAGCTATATGCTGCTTACAAGAGACTCATCTTTGACACAAGGATACAAGTAGATTGAAAGTGAAAGGTTGGAAAAAAGATCTTCCACACAAGTTGTAACCAAAAGAAAGCAGAAGTATCTATACTAATATCGGACAAAATATACTTTAAATGTAAAGGCATCATGAGAGACAAAGAAGGACCCTATATACTAATTAAAGGGTCAGGTCACCAAGAAGATATAGCAATCATAAATGTGTATGCTCCCAATCAAGGAGACCCAAAGTTCATGAGACAGACATTGGTAAAATTGAAGGGAGTGATAAATGTTTCAACAGTAACAGTAGGAAACTTCAATACACCACTCTCATCTGTAGATAGGGCAACCATACAGAAGATCAACAAGGAAATAGGATAAATAACTTGATAAATGAATTAGACCTAACAGACAGATATAGGCCATTGCATCCCAAAACACAAGGTTGTACATTCTTCTCTAGTGCTCATGGAACATTCTCCAGGATAGATCATATGCTGGGGCACAAAACAGGTCTTTATAAATTTAAAAATATTGAAATTACTCAGTGCACTTTTTCTGACTGCAGTGGGATGAAGCTGGATCTCAATAACCACCAAAGAATGAGAACATTCACAAATATATGGAGATTAAATAACATACTCTTAAAGAACCAGTGGGTTAAAGAAGAAATTGCTAGAGAAATCAGCAGCTTTCTGGAGATGAATGAAAATGAGAATACAACTTATCAGAGCTTATGGGATGCGGCAAAGACTGTGCCAAGGGGGAAATTTATTGCCTTAAATGCCTATATTAAAAACAAGAAAGAGCAAAAATCGAGGACCTAAGAGCAAACCTGGAGGAACTTGAAAAAGAACAGCAAACTAATCCTAAAGCAAATAGAAGAGAAATAGCAAAGATTAAAGCAGAGATAAGTGAATGAAAGAACAAAAGAACAATAGGCAGAATCAGTAAAACCAAAAGTTGATTCTTTGAGAAAATCAATAAAATTGATGGGCCACTAGCAAGACTGACAAAGAAAAAAAGAGAGAAGATGCAAATAAACAAAATCGGAAATAAGAAGGGGTGTGTCATCACAGACCTGGAAGAAATAAAAGAAATCATAAGAGGATACTATGAACAACTATACACCAACAAACTAGACAACTTAGATGAAATGAACAAATTCTTGGAGACACACAGGCTACACTGACTCAGGAAGAAATAGAAGATCTCAGCAAACCAATCACAAGTAAAGAGATTCCATCATCAATAATTTTCCTGCAAAGAAAAGCCCAGGGCCAGATGGCGTCATAGGGCAATTTTATCAAACATTCCATAAAGAACTAACACCAATCCTGCTCAAACTTTTCCAAAAAATTGAGGAAAAAGGAGCTCTACCAACTCATTTTATGAAGATGATATTATTTTAATACCAAAACCAAGTAAAGATGCTATAAGAAAGAAAAGTACAGGCCAGTCTCCGTAATGAACATAGATGTAAAAATTCTCAATTAAATATTAGCAAATCGAATCCAATAGCACATTGAAAGAATTATGCACCATGACCAAGTGGGTTTCATACCAGGAATGCAATGATGGTTCAACACAAGAAAATCAATTAATGTAATACAGCACATTAACATATCAAAAGGGTAAAATCACATGATCATCTCGATTGATGCTGAAAAAACATTTGCCAAAACTCAGCATCCTTTTCTGATAAAAACACTCTAAAAGATAGGAAATCAAAGGTAACTACCTCAATATGATAAAAGGAATATATGAAAAATGATAGCCAGCATCGTACTCAATGGAGAGAGACTGAAAGCCTTCCCCCTAAGATCAGGTAGAAGACAAGGATGCCTGCTGTCACCACTATTATTCAGCATTGTACTAGAAGCTCTAGCTAGGGTAGTCAAGCAGGACAAAGAAATAAAAGGCATCCAAATTGGAAAGAAGAAATAAAATTCTCATTATTTGCAGATCATATGATACTGTGCTTAGAAGATCCCGAGAAATCTACAGCAAAGTTACTTGAGCTAATAAGCAAGTTCAGCAAGATGGCAGGATATAAATTTCATGTGCAGTAACATTTCTGTACACAAGCAGTGAGCTAGCTGAGGAATCGCTTAAGGAAAAAATTCCATTCCAAGTAGCAACCAGAAGAATCAAGTACTTAGGAATGAAATTAACTAGGGACATAAAGAACTTGTACGTGGAAAACTGCATAACATTGCTTAAAGAAATCAAAGGAGATCTAAATAGGTGGAAAGACATTCCCTGCTCATGGATAGGAAGGCTAAATATAGTTAAGATGTCAGTTCTCCCCATATTGATCCACAGGTTCAACACAGCACCAGTCAACACAGTTCCAATAACTTATTTTGAAGATTTGGAAAAGCAAACTACCAAATTCCTCTGGAAGGGAAAGAGACCCCAAATTGCTAAAAGCACCCTAAAAAAGAAGAACGAAGTGGGAGGATTAACACTCCCTGACTTTAAAACATTTTAAAACCACAGTGTTCAAAACAGCGTGGTACTGGCACAAAGACAGAGGCATTGACCAATGAAATTGAATTGAGAGGGCAGAAATAGACCACCAAATCTATGGTCAACTGATTTTTGACAAGGCCCCCAACTGGGACAAAATAGTCTTTTCGATAATTGGGCATGGAAGAGCTGGATATTAATAGCCACGAGAATGAAAGCACCCCTCTCTTACACCCTACACAAAAATTAACTGAAAGTGGATTAAACACCTAAATATAAGAACTAGCACCATAAAGCTTCTAGAAAAAAATGTAGGGAAACATCTTCAAGACCTAGTAATAGAAGGTAGCTTCCTAAACTTACCACCAAAGCACAAGCAACAAAAGCAAAAATAGATAAATGGAAACTCCTCAAAATCAAATTCTTCTGCACCTCAAAAAGACTGTCAGAAAGGTGAAGAGGCAGCCAACTCAATGGGAGAAAATATTTGAAATCACATATCAGACAAATGTTTGATTTCCTGTATATACAAAGAAATCATATAACTCAACCACAAAAAAGCAATCAATTTATAAAATGGGCTAAAGATATGAATAGGCATTTTTCTGAAGAGCAAAAACAGATGGTTCAAAAGCATATGAAGAGATGCTCATTTTCACTGACTATAAGGGAAATGCAAACCAAGACTGCAATGAGATACCACCTCACAGCTATAAGAATGACTGCTAATAAACAATCAGGAAACTATAAATGTTGGAGAGGATGTGGAGAAACTGGGACACTTACGCACTACTGGTGGGAATATGCAATGGTGCAGCCACTATGGAAGACTGTTTTGCAGTTCCTTAGCAAACTAAATTTCGAGCTGCCCTATGACCCAGCAATAGTACTACTTGTTATATACCCAGAAGAACTGAAGGCAATGACACAAACAGACATTTGCACACCAATGTTCATAGCAGCATTGTTCACAATTGCCAAAAGATGGAAAAAACCAAATGCTCATCAGCAGACAAGTGGATCAACAAAATGTGATATATACATACGATGAAATATTGTGCAGCAGTGAGACAAAATGAAGTCCTGAAGCACATGACAAGATGGTTGAGCCTTGACATAATGCTGAGCAAAATTAGCCAGACATAAAAGGACAAATACAGTATGATTGCACTTTCATGACCAGCGTAAAGGTATAATCAGAGACTTATAATACAGAATACAGGAGACTTAGAGATACATAGAAGCTAGAGATGGGTGAACCTTTAGCTAATGAAGGTGAACGCCAGTGTAAGGGGATAGATAGGAGCGAAGGTGATTCTCTAGTGGGTCTAGAAGTAATATTACCGTGTTGATGAACAAGATTGAAAGGGGTTGTATAGACCTATGTGTTGCAGTGACTCACACACTGGAAATATGAATGAGTTTTTGTAAGAATTACTTCAAAGATATGATTCTTGTATAAAGAGTGTTTAAGTCCAAGTATAGGGAGAAGACTGCTGTTGGATGCTATGAGCTATGTTCAAAAGGAAACCATTAGCACTACCATGGCGACAGCAGAGGTAAATAATGGGATAAGGGACAAGAGTTAAGAGGAGGTTTAGATCTCCTATTTGATGAGGGTGTGTTTATTGGTTTTCTGTCTCTTGGGAATAATGAAACAATCAAAAATTGAGAATGTTGATGGACTGTGGACTTTGGGCCCTCTACATGATGCCAGATGAATGCAGGTGGCTAAAGGATGCACTCACGGAGAGGTAGAATGGTGAATGATGGTGTGTAGTTACGAACAGGGGCTGTGCTGCTACGAAAAGGAATGTTCTGAGGCATGCAACGATGTGAATGAACATGTAGGACATTTGGTGAGACAAAATAAGCCAGAAACAAAAGAACAAGAATGTTATGATCACCTTTAGAAAAGGCTTATAAGAAAACAGGGGCCTAGATTGTAAACTTTTAGAGCAGACACATTAAGTCCGGAGTGGTGAGTATTAATTCTGGATTATGAGAGGCTATTTTATATATATATATAGCCTGCCTGATATTTAGAGATAAAAATGAAGCTGAACAGATTGGGGTTAAAGTAATTCAGAACATAGGAGTAAGGAAGACAGTGTCTATATTTTAGAACCACACATACTCTTTGAGACCAATGGAAAAAGGGTTTATTTGATCTGGAACTGAAATTTTCTGTAGTGCATTATCAAATTCACCTATCTGTATAGCTCATTTGAACAACTGAAACATAGGGAGCACACAATGAGAAAGAGGTCCTTTAATCCTGTAGATTAATATAATGCCTGGATACATCCTGGAGTATATTAAGCAGATAATCAAAAAGTATTGACAAAGTTCCATGAGGGAGGGGAGAAAGATTATGGAACTATTAAACCTTACCATCAGGGAATCCCCTGATACTGTGTCAAACTTTAGGGACACCCAAATCAATAGGCCATGCCCTCGATCATGAGGCTTACTTTTGTGAAGCTTATGAAGGTAGCAGAGAAGCTTAGATTACTTATACTCGTGCCTAAGAGTTACTTCTGGAGGACCTCTGTTGTTGCTTATATGTGGCCTCAGTCTCTTAAAGCCCAGCTCTGCAAGTGAAATCATTGCCCTTTCCCCTATGTGGGACATGGCATCCATGGGTGAAAGTCTCCCTGGCAACGTGGGAGATGACTCCCAGGGATGAATCCAGATCTGGCACTGTGGGATCAACAATTCCATCCTGTCCAAATGGGGAAAAAGAAATGTAATTAATGAAGTATCAGTGGCAGAGAGAGTTCAAATAGAGTTCAGAGGCTACTCTGGAGGTTGCTCTTATACAAACTTCAGGTAGACTGTGCAATGTATCTTAATCTGTCAACCCCCAACCAGGATCATTCCAGCCAATCCTAAAGAACACCTAGGGCAATTTATAATTTATAACCAGGGTTCCAGGCACTAGAGTAACTTTCCAGAAACCTACAACCTCCAGATGGGTCCCTGGCCCAGATAAGTCCTGAAACCTAGCTTAACCTCTCCAGAACATCAGATAGGTCCATCTTCCTACTCCATATTAGTGACAGACCCTTCCAATATCAAAAATTTAGAATTGCCATAGCCCAAAAAACCCCAATGAGAGGTATGGAAAGATCAAAGTTGATGGTGGTATTATACATAGAATATATGACTTAACAAGTGAATATCAATGGTGAGTCATTAAATTGATAATCTCTTTTAGTCTCTAGTATTTTAGAGCTGCTAGAGGTAAAAACCTGAAATTGTGAAATTGTAACTCATGTCAAAGTCTGAAATATGTTCTACAAGTAATTGTGGTGCTGTGCTTGGAAATTTATAGCTTTTTTGTAAGTTATTGTTCACAAAAATAGGAGGAAAAAAAGTCGATTGTGATGATAGAAAAGTATTTAAGCTCTCTAGCCTCCTATATTCTGGAGCAGCTAGCAGGAAAAATAGGAGAGAATCGTATAATAACCCATGACAAACTCTGGGATCTATCCTGTAACCACTTTTTTAAGAGTGCTTTGTAAACTATTGCTTTTTTATTTCTTTGGTTTGTATATGTGTTACACTATTACTATAAAAAAAAGAAAAAAAAAGTGACCTCCAGAGCAGCCCCTCGACTCTATTTGAGCTCTCTTATACCCCATACAAAAATGAACTCGAAGTGGATCAAACACCTAAACTAGCACTCATATAAATCAAATG
Organism: Myrmecophaga tridactyla; assembly: GCA_004026745.1. Lineage (NCBI taxonomy): Eukaryota > Metazoa > Chordata > Mammalia > Pilosa > Myrmecophagidae > Myrmecophaga > Myrmecophaga tridactyla. The sequence continues at coordinate 24,650 of PVIY010032732.1, forward strand.
CTTCTGCACCTCAAAAGACTTGGCCAAAAAGGTGAAGAGGGAGCCAAGTATATATACATATACTTTGTATATATGTATACATATATACAAAGCATGGAAAGAAAAAGGCAATAGTTTTCATATCACTCTTCAGCATATAGTTGCAGGACATATTCCAGAATTTCTCCTGGGCTACCGTACCATCATCTCAGATTTTTCCTTTTAGCTGCCCCAGAATGTGGGAGGCTAGAAGGAATAAATATTTTTTTATCATCACAGTTGATGTGGGTTTTTTTTCGTTTTTTGTGAAAAATATATATACAAAGAAGCAATACATTTCAAAGCACACACAATAATTAGTTGTAAACAAGATTTCATAGTCTGATATGAGTAACAGTTCCACAGCTTGAGGTTTTTACTTCTAGCTGTTCTGAGATACTGGAGGCTAAAAGAAAGATGAATTTAGTGATTCAGCAATCCTATGCATTTTTTAAATCCTACCTTCTTTTTATAACTCACCCATCACCTTTGATCTTTCTATCCCACTCTTTAGGGATATTTGGCTTATGCCTATTCTAATTTTTTCATGTTGAAAGGGGCTGTCAATAATGTGGGTTAGAGAGATGGAATTAGCTGATGTTCTGGAGAGGCTGGGCCCTCTGGGTTTCAGAACTTACTTGGTCCAGGTACCTATTTGGAGGTTGTAGGTTTCTGGAAAGTTACCCTAGTGCATGGAAACTTTGTAGAATCTTATATATTGCTCTAGATATTCTTTGGGCTTGGCTGGAATGGTTTTGTTTTGAGAGTTGACAAGTTATGATAAGTAGCAGTGTCTAACTGAAGCTTGCATAAGTGTGACCTCCACAGCAGCCTCTTGACTCTATTTGAACTCTCACAGCCACTGATATTTTATTAGTTACACAGTTTTCCCATTTTTGGTCAGAATGGAATTGTTGGTCCCACAGTGCCAGAGCTGGACTCATCCCTAGGTGTATAAATGTCTGTTTGTGTCACTGCTATTAGCCGTTCTGGGTATATATATGTAGTACTATTGCTGGGTCATAGGGCAACTCGATATTTAGTTTCCCAAGGAACTGTCAAACTGTCTTCCATAGTGGCCTGTACCTTTTTACAGCTGTGCATAAATATCCCAGTTTCTCGCCATCCTCTCCATCATTTGTGGTTTCCTGTTTGTTTAATAGCAGCCATTCTTATAGGTGTAAGGTGGTATCTCATGATAGTCTTGTTTGTTCTTTTTTTGTTGAGTTGTATGATTTCTTTATGTATACAAGATATCAATCCCTTGTCCAAAGTGTGGATTTTCAAATATTTTCTCCCATTAACTTGGCTCCCTCTTCACCTTTTTGGCAAAGTCTTTTGAGGTGCAGAAGCATTTGATTTAGATGAGTGCTAGTTTAGGTGTTTGATCCACTTTGAGTTCATTTTTATATGGGGTATAAGGTAAGGATCCCCTTTCATTCTTTTGGCTTTTGATAGCCAGTTCTTCCATGCCCATTGTTCTAGTTTGCTAAAGCTGCCAGAATGCAACACGTCAGAGATGGATTGGGTTTTAATAAAAGGGGATTTATTAGGTAAAAACTTGCGGTTCTTCAGAGGAAAGGCAGCTAACTTTCATCTGAGGTTCTCTCTTACACGGGAAGGCACAGGGCAATCTCTGCTGGCCTTCTCTCCTGGCTTCTGGGTTCCCACAGCTTTCCCTGGGGTGATCCCTTTCTTCATCTCCAGCGTTCTGGGCTGAGCTGCAAGTGCTGAAATGAGATATGCTGGGCTGCTTGGGCTGTGCTGCATTGAGCTATCTCATTTAAACATCCAGCCAATTAAAAACTAAGACTGTAGGAGGCAGTCACCCTAGCCAACCACAGATGTAGTCAGTGACAGATGAGCATCACATGCCAATGGTTCATGTCCACAGCAACAGAACTAGACACCTTCACCTGGACAAGTTGACACCTGAACCTAACTACCACACCCATTTATTGAAAAGACTGCTTTGTCCTAGTTCAGTGGGTTTGGGGGCCTTGTCAATAATTGGTTGACCATAAAGTCAGGGAGTGTTAATCCTCCTACTTCCTTCTTTTTAGGATTCTTTTAGCTATTTGGGGTCTCTTTCCCTTCCAGATGAATTTGGTAACTAGCTTTTCCAAGTCTTCAAAGTAGGTTGTTGTTAATTTTGTTGGTTCTGTGATTCATCTGTAGATCAGTTTGTATAGAATTGATATCTTAACTATAGTTAACCTTCCTGTCCATGAGCAGGGAATGTTTTCCACCTATTTAGATCTTCTTTGATTTCTTTTAGCAATGTTATGTAGTTTTCTCTGTACAAATCCTTTATGTCCCTAGTTGAGTTCGTTCCTGAGTGCTTGATTCTTTAGTTGCTATTGTGAATGGAATGTTTTTCCTTAACTGACTCCTCAGTTAGGTCATTGCTTGTATATAGAAACATTACTGATTTTTGTACACTGATTTTATATCCTGTCACCTTGCTGAAATTATTAGTCAAGTAACTTTATTGTAGATTTCTCAGGCTTTTCCAAGTATAGTATCATGTTATCTGCACATAAAAGTTTTACTTCTTTCTTTTCAATTTAGATGTCTTTTATTTTTTTGTCCTGTCTGATGATCATGTGATTTTTCCCTTTCGATTTGTTAATGTGCCTTATTACATTAATTGAGTTTCTTTTGTCGAACCATCCTTGCATTCCTGGTATAAACCCTAATTGGTCATGGTGTAAAATTCTATTATTGTGTTGTTGTATTCGATTTGCTTGTATTTTGTTGAGAATTTTAGCGTCTATGTTCATTAGGGAGATTGGCCTGTAGTTTTCCTTTCTTATAGCATCTTTACCCAGTTTTGGTATTAAAACGATAATAGCTTCAAGTCCTCAGTCTTGGGGTTTGTTCATATGAAACTTAACCCCACAAAGGATAGGTCAAGTCTACTTAAAATTTAGGCCTAAGAGTCACCCCCAAGAGAGCCTCTTTTGTTGCTCAGATGT
>PVIY010032733.1:0-28735 GCA_004026745.1 Myrmecophaga tridactyla
ACCCCGTGCCCCCATGCCATGCACTGTACCACCCCCCCTCCCCCAGGCTGCAGGCCACACCATGCCTAGATGCCAGGCATTTTCAGGTTGCCTGTGGACCGGGCCGGCTGACAAACTTAGTCCTACCACCCAAGGTCATTGCAGGCGGGAGTCTGGGGACCGCCAGACCCATCAGGCCCTGAAGCAGAATCTCCACGGAGGTACACAATGTGTACACCCCACTCCTGGGGTTGGGGGCTTTCAGCATACACCAGGACCAGTGGACCTGGCAGGAATTGTACCAGGTCTCCATCCGGCTCACCCAGCTGCCACAGTCAGGGAGAGGCAGACCTGAGAGCAAGCGGAGGCCCAAGAGTGCCATCTGCTGGGAAGAAATGGAAAGTGCAGTCTGGCAAGCTGCCTACCTGTCTAGCTTCAAAGAGATCCTCCAGTGGAGTTGCAGCTCGTGCATGAGGCCCCGGACATAGGATTGAAGGGGAATTACTGACAAACCAAGGGCAAAAAGAAAACCCCAATGCAAATCCAAGCAAATACAAAACCTTAGATGACAGAGGGAAGTAAGCCCCAAGATAATCCTATCAAGATGATCAAATGCCCTGGAGCCAACAGAAAATCATAAACCTTATGAAGATGAAGCAGAAATGGCCCAGCCAAATTACCAAATTAACACTGGAGGAGACACAGACTCTTGAACAACTGAACAAAGATGTTCATACAACTTGCCTAAATAAATCCAGTGGGTTGGGTAATGACAAGAAGGATATGAAGAAGACACTAGAAAAGCATAAAGAAAAATTTGAAAGAATAAATGAGAAAATAGCAGATATCACAGAGATGAAAGATACTGCAGACAAAATTTAAAATATGCCATGTACACATAACAGCAGATTTGGAGAAGCAGAAGAATGAATAAGTGAACTAGAGGAGAGGACGATGAATTTGAAGGAACAAAAGAACAAATGGCAAATAGAAAACTTGAACAAAATCTCAGGGAAATGATGGACAACATGAAGTGCACAAATATAAGAATGATCAATGTCCCAGAAAGAGAAGAGAAAAGTAAAGGGTTAGGAAAATTAGCGGAGGAGATAATGGGGGGAAACTTCCTCTTATAAAAAACAAAATATGCAAATCAAAGGACCCCAGTGAACCTCAAATAGAATAAATCTAAATAGGGCTACTCCAAGACACATACTAATTAGTCTCTCAAAATGTTGAGGAGCAGCAGGAAATCCTGAAAGCAGCAAGAGAAAAGCAATATCATATACAAAACCACATAAGACTGAGTTCGGATCACTCAACAGGCACCACGGAGGTGAGAAGGCAATGGTTTGATATATTCAAGATTCTGAAACAGAAAGTCTTCCAGCCAATAATTCTTTATCCAGCCAAACTGTCTTTCAAAAGTAGGGGAGAGATTAAAATTTTCACAGACGACAAAGGCGAGAGAATCTATCAATAAGAGACCAGCCCTACAAGAAATACTAAAGGGAGCTCTGTTGGCCAAAAAAAAAAAAAGACAGGAGAAGGGGGTCTGGAGGACAGCACAGAACTGAAGAGTACCTGTAAGGGTAACTTACAGGATAAAAAGAGAAAGATGGAAAAGAACATACACATCTGAAAAACAAATCCAAAGGATATGATGGAAGATTAAAGAAATGCCTCTACAGTAATAACTTTGAATGTTAACAAACTAAACTCACCAATTAAAAGACACAGACTGGCAGAACAGATTAAGATATATGATTCATCTATATGCTGCCTACAAGAGACTCATCTTAGACCCAAGGATACAAATAGGTTGAAAGTAAAAGGATGGATAAAGATGTTCCATGCAAGCTGTAACCAAAAGAAAGCAGGAGTAGCAATACCAATATCAGACAAAATACACATTAGATATAAAGATGTCATAAGGGACAAGGAAGGACACTGCACCTTGATAATAGGGACAATTCACCAGGAAGAAATAAGAATCACAAGTGTTTATGTTCCCAATCAAGGAGCACCACAGTACATGAGGCAAACATTGCAAAATTGAAGGGAGAAATAGATGTTTCAATACTAGGGGGAGACCTCGATACATCACTCTCCTCTATAGATATAACAACCAGACAGAGGATCAACATGGAAAAGAGAATTTAATTTGATAAATAAATTAGACCTAAAGACAGATATAGATCATTAGACCATTAGACCAGGATTTAATTTTTCTCTAGTGTTCATAGAACATTCTACAGGACAGATCATGTGCTGGGGCAAAAAACAGGTCTTCATAAATTTTAAAAGATTGAAATTATTCAAAGCACTTTCTCTAATCTCAATGATTAAAGGTAGAAATCAATAACCACCAAAGAACTAGAACTTTCACAAATATTAAATAACGCACTCTTCAACAATCAGTGGATCATAGAAGAAAATTGCCAGAGAAATTCGTAAATAGCTGGACATGAATGAAAATGAAAAAATAACATATCAGAACCTTTGGGATGCAACAAAGACAATCTGAGTAGGAAATTTATTGCTCTAAATCCCTATATTAATGGCTCACCTGGAGGAATTAGAAAAAGAACAGTAAACTAACCCCAAAGCAAATAGAAGAGAAATAACAAAGGTTAAAGCAAAAATAAATGAATTGGAGACAACAACAACAAAAAGTAGACAGAATCAATAAAACCAAATGTTGGTTCTTTGAGAAAATCAATAAAATCAATGGATCCCTATCTAGACTGACGAAGAAATTAAGACAACAGTCACAAATAAACACAATCAGAAATGGGGAGGGGGGATCATTACCATGGACCTTGTAGAAATTTTTAAAAATCATAAGAGGATACTATGAACAGCTGTATGCCAACAAACTAGACAACTTAGATGAAAAGGACAAATTTCTAGAAACACACAAACAACCAACACTGACGTGAGAAGAAAGTGAAGAACTCAACTATTCACAAAAGATTCAATCAGTCATTAAAAATCTTTCTACAAAGAAAGTCCCCAGGCCAGATGGCTTCACAGGGCAATTTTATCAAACATTTTAAAAAGAACTAATACCAAACCTGCTCGAACTCTTCCAAAAAACTGAGGAAAAAGGAACACTTTCTCATTTTATGAAGCTACAATCACTCTAATATCAAAACAGGGTAAAGATGCTACAAGGAAGGAAAATTACAGACCAGTCTCCCTGTTGAACATAGATGCAAAAATTCTTTAAAAAAAATACTAGCAAAATTGAATCCAACAACACATAAAAAGAATTATACAACACAACCAAGTGGAGTTTATACCAGGAATGCAAGGGTGGTTCAACACAAGAAAATCAACGTAATACAGCACATTAACAAATTGAAAGGGAAAAACCAGACAATCCCAGTGACTGATGCTAAAAAATCATTCAACAAAATTCAGCATCCTTTTCTGAGAAAAACATTTCAAAATATAGTAATAGACAGAAACTACCTCAGTATGATAAGGGCATATATGAAAAACCCACAGCTAGCATCATACTCAATGGTGAGAAACTGAAAGCCTTCCTGTAAGATTGGGAACAAGACAAGAATGTCCACTGGCACCACTAACATTGTACTATAAGTTCTAGCTAGAGCAATCAGGCAGGAAAAAGAAAAGGCTCCAAATCAGAAAAGAAGAAGTAAAACTTTCATTATTTGCAGATGACAGGATACTATACTTGGAAAATCCTGAGAAATCTACAACAAAGCTTCTTGAGCTAATAAACAAATTCAACAAAGTAGCAGATAAAAGATTTATGTGCAAAAATCCATAACATTTCTATACACAAGCAATGAACTAACTGAGGAGACAATTAGGGAAAAAATTCAATTCAAAAGAGCAACTAGAAGAATCAAGTATAAACTGAACCAGGATGTGAAGGACCTGTATACAAAAAACTACATAACATTGCTTAAAAAAATCAAAACCATTTAAATAGGTTGAAAGATGTTCCCTGCTTATGGATAGAAAGGTTAACTGTAGTTAAGATGCCAATTCTACCCAAATTGACCTACAGATTCAATACAATACTAATCAAAATTCCAACAACCTTCTTTGAAGGCTTGGAAAAACTAGTTATCAAGTTCATTTGGAAGGGAAAGAGACACTGGATAGCTAAAAATATCCTTAAAAAGAAGAATGAGATGGGAGGAGTAACACTTCCCAGTTTTAAAGCTTATTACAGTGGTCAAAACACCATGGTACTGGCACAAAGATAGAAGTATTTACCAATGGAACTGAATTGAGAGTATGGAGTTAGACCACCAAATCTATGATCAATTGATCTTTGACAAAGTCCCCTAATCCACTGAACTGGGACAGAACAATCTTTTCAATAAATGGGCATGGGAGAACTAGATCTCAATAGTCAAAAGAATGAAAGATGATTCTTAACTTACACTCTATGTGAAAATTAAATAAAACTGGATCAAAGACCTAAATATAACAGCCAGTATCATAAAACTCCTAGATGAAATAGAGGGAAATGTCTTCAAGAACTAATAATAGCAGGTAGCTTCCTAAACTTTACACCCAAAGCACAAGCAATGAAAGAAAAAATAGATTAAGTGGGAATTCCTCAAAATCAAATGCTTCTGTGCCTTAAAAGATTTTATCAAAAAGGTGAAGCAGTCAACTCAATGGGAGAAAATATTTGGAAAACATATGTCAAATAAAAAGGTTTGATATCCTGTATACATAAAGAAATCATACCAAACTCAACAAAAGAACTAACAACACAATTATAAAATGGACTAAAGATAGGAGAGATATTTTTCTGAAGATTAAATATTGATGGCTAAAAAAGCACATAAAGAGATGCTCATTCTCATTAGCTATAAGGGAAATGCAGATCAAGACTTCAATGAGATATCACCTCACCCCTGTAAGAATGGCTACTATTAAACAAACAGGAAACTACAAATGTTGGAGAAGATGTGGAGAAATTGAAACACCTATTCACTGCTGGTGGGAATGTATAATGTTACAACCACTATGGAAGATAGTTTGGTAGTTTCTCAGAAAACTAAACATCGAGTTGCTCTATCACCCAGCTATATCACTACTTGGTATATACACATAAGAGCTGAAAACAGTGACACAAACAGGCATTTGCACATGGAATTTCATAGTAGCATTATTCACAATCAATCACCAATAGATAGAAACAATCCAAGTGCCCATCAATAGAAGATTGGATAAACAAAATGTGACATAAACATATGATGGAATATTATGCAGCAGTAAGACAAAATGAGGACCTGAAGCATATGACAACATGGATGAAACTCGAGGACATAATATTCAGTGAAATAAACAAGACACAGAGGGATAGACACTGTATGATTTCCCTATTATGACCTTGGTAAAGGGAAACTCAATATAGAATATATAATATAGAATATATGGGACCTAGAAATACACAGAAGCTAGAGATGGGTGAATGGTTAGCTAATAAGGTTGAAATTAAATGTAAGAGAATGGACAGAAGTGAAGGCAGTTCATTAGTGGATCTATTACTAATATTGCTATATTGAAGGTGAACATGATTGAAAGGGGTTGTATAAAGCCATGTATCCCATCTATTAACATTAAAACACAAATAAGATTTTGCATGAACTACTTCAAAGGTATGAATCTTGGACAAAGAGTAAATAATAGAGGGCTAGGGGAGATTACTACTACTGCATGCTATGGTACATATTTAATAGGAAGACATCAACAGTACCACAGGAATACCAGTGTTGAGTAACTAGGGGGGAAGGACAAGAGTCAAGGGAAGGTTTGGGTTTTCTATTTGGTGAGGGTATGTTTATTGGTTATTTTTCTCTTTGGAGCAATGAAAATTGTCTAAAATTGAGAGTACTGATGATTGTATAACTAAGTAAGGATGATGCGAGGCATGGATTGTTGACTATGGCCATTATACATGATGCCCAATGGAAGGAGATGGCTGAAAGACACATTGAGAAGCAGAATGGCGAACTGCGGTGTATACATATAATGTAATATTGTGTGGCTACAGAGAGGAACAAAGTCATATAGCATACAATGAGGTGTATGAACCTTTGGGACATTATGTAAAGAAAAATTAGCCAGAAACAAAAAACCAAAATTGCACAGTCTCTTTTAGAAAATACTTCTAAGAAAATTGGGGCCTAGATTATAAGCTCTTATAGCAGTCACATTTAGTCCAGACTCTAAATGTTATTTCTAGATTTTGAGATGCTGTGCCATACATGTATAAGCTGGTATTTCTCTGGAAGTTTGGGTACCTGTGTGATACCTAAGACTCAGAGCCGGAGTTCTGCAGCTCTGAAAGTCAACATTGCTACATACAACAACTGTTAAAGATAAGAACAAAGCCAACTGGGTCGGGACTAAGGTGAGTCAGAATACAGGGTAAGGATGGCATTTTCTGTATTTTAGAACTTCACCTACTATATGAGACCTAAATAAGAGAGTTTAGGTAGCCCCATACCTAAATTTTCTGTAGCACATAATCTGACTCAGCATGTCTGGATAGGTCATTTAAGGAACCCAAATACAGGGAGCCCAGAATGGGAATGAGGGCTTGTAATTCTATATAGCTTAATGTAATATCTGGGTACAGCACACAGTAAGTTTAACTGATAATTAAAAATTATCGTTAAAGTCCTTTGAGAAGCGGGAAAAAGAAATATGGAATTATTGAATTTTGCCACCAGGGAAACTCCCAATACTGTCTCAAAGATTAGAGACTCCCAAGTCAAAGGCCAAGCCCTTGAACTTGAGGCTTGCTCGTGTGAAGCTTATTTCTGTAGTGGAAAAGCTAAATCTACCTATAGCTATGCCTAAGAATTACTTCCAGAAAGCCTATGTTGTTGCTCAGATGTGACCTTTCTCTCTCTAAGCCCAACTCTGCAAGTATAATATCATTGCCCTCCCCACTATACGGGACATGACATCCAGGGGTGTGAGTTTCCCTGGCAACATGGGACATGACTCCCAGGGATGAGCCTAGCCTTGGCACCATAGGATTTAAAATGCCTTCCTGACCAAAAGGGGGAAAAGAAATGTAACAAAATAAGGTCTCAGTGGCTGAGAGGGTTCAAATAGAGTCGAGAGGCTACTCTGGAGGCTACTCTTATGCTAGCTTCAGCTAGATATTGCTAACCACCAGGGTTTGCCATACCTCAACCAAAACCATTCCTATTGACCCTAAAGAACAGCTAGGTCTCTGATCTACAAAAGTTTTGTGCACTAAGATTACTTTCCAGAAAGCTACAATCTCCAGGCGGGTTTCTAGACCAGATAAATCCTGAAATCCAGAGGGGTCAGCCTCTCTAGAACATCAACTAGTTCCATCCTGCGATTCCATATTATTAACACCCCTTTCAACATGAGAAAAGTTAGAATGGGCATAGCCCAAATATCCCTAAAGATCAAAGGAGAAGAGTTATAATAGAGAAGATAGGATTTAACAAATGAGTATGACTGCTAAACCAATATATTGATATTCCTTTCAATCTCCAGTATCTTAGAGAAGCTATAAGCAAAAACCTAAAATTGTGGGACTGTGACCCATGCCAAACTCTGAAATCTGTTCTATAACTAGTTGTTACAATGTACTTTGAAATATATTGCTTTTTCATATATTTCACAATAAAAAAATGTTAAAAAAAAAAAACAAAAAAACAGTTCCTGCCCTCAAGGAATTCACAGCCAGTAAGAACTTGCATGAAAGTAAATACATAAACACAGTTTATTATTGTGGGAAAAAAGGCCCTAATATGTAAATATTCCCACCATGGCCAATTTCAAGCTATCAATAGTTGAACAATCAGCTGGAAATTCCTGACTATTAAACAATGCCTGTCAGAGGTCAGTATGAGCCATCTCCAGCCAGCATGATGCTCTGAGCTGTGGTTACATGGTTATGATAATTTTAACATATGTCATCAACACATAAACTTACATATTTACTTGTATGCAGTGTTTTCCAGGGCTGTGAATTCTTTCAGGGCAGGAACCATGTTTTACTGAATTCTGTAATCTTAGCCACAAAATAAGTGCCTGAAATATAGTATATGGTAAATAAACATGCCAAATAAGTTCTAGAAACCAGAGTGTAGCAGTATTTAAGAATCCTATGACCTAAACAGATACGTGATTGTGAAAGTCAGAGAAAAGGAGAAGCCACTTCTAACTGCTGTGATCAGAGGAAGCTAATCCATATATATATGTATATATTCCTATTTAGTTTTGACTACATGATTCTTATTGTAGTAAAATGCTTCCTTTAGAGTCCACAAGAGGTCAGCGTCTTCTTCCATGCTAAAATGAGACTGGGGGATCTTGTTTAACAAACCAGGCATAAAACTGCAGAAAAAAAAAGTTCAGTTTTTCATTGATGATATTGCTGAGTCTAGAAATCATTCAAAGCACACAGGAAAATTCTGTGTGTATTTTAAAGCATTACACAGGTGCTTAAAATAATTTTTTTATTCTATATTTAGCAATCTTGAGTATATCTTAGAGTGCCAATGGCTTTCCATAGGCTATAGTCCTTGAAAATATTCCTTAGCTAAGAGTAAAATGAAAGCTTGGCAAAAATAATCAGCTATCCCCTTTAATGACTATTTCACTTGAACCTTCAGATTTCACAGTCAGGATTCCATCAATCAGACACATAGGGAATCTGAGCTCAAAACAGCTTTGGTTATGTCCAAAATCAGAATGGCAATGGCAAATGATTAAATAGACATTGCTTGCTCTTTTGTTTTTTCATCAATGTGCCAAATGTAATTCAAGATCATGGTACCAATTGGTGTGTGCGTATGTGTGTGTGCATGTGTGTGTGTTGTTGTGCATGCGTCTTTTCCTCCCTAAAATGGTCCAGGGAAAAGGTTATCCTAAAGAAGTCTGGTCACTTCCCTTTGTAGAGACCTGCTGTGGGGACAGCAGCAGGTGGGGAGAGCACTTGGATGGTGAAATCCAGCAAATCCGTTTTTTGAAGAATAATTTAATCTTTATCTAAGATTTAGACAAGATTTCTATGCTATTCAATGTGATAAATTCATTTCAGGGTAAAGGTCAACATTTGAGTCTAAGCTCCCGGTAGCAAGTACTAAAAGGGATGTATGGAGAAGGGAATTGAGCTGCAGACTAAATGCCAATGGCAGAGCCACCATCAATCTTTGGAACCTGATGTCGCATCAGATTCCATAGCCACTGTGGCCATCAGGACTCAGAGTGGCAGCGAGTTGGTGCCTGCTGACAAGCTGAGTAGCGCTATTCTTAATACATCTTGAGACCTCCCAAGAACAGATTGAACGATACAGAAAGAATGATATTTCACGATTGCCTAAAGTAGAAAGACTGACAATGAGATACAATACAGTCACATTTTATGTGATTACAAATTATGCAAATTTGAAACAACATGGTATAAAAATAATGGTAAAATCTCAATTGTGTGAAAAATTTTAAATAGTGAAAAATTGCCATGATTTTTTTAATGTATAAAGAATCATATAAGTTTAAAGCTGCTGAGGCCAAGTGAAGTCCATATCATGTTTATACGACCGCTACCTAGTGGCAACAGTTTGGTTGAAAAAGAGAAATATCTGTCATCCTTTGTCAGAATCAGCCTTCCTTGTTGGTGGCTGTACAATGTCATTAGAGGATGTTTGGCTGCATCTAGTGCTGGTATCCAGCCTCCAGTTGAGACAACTGAAAATGTCTTTATACATCACCAAATGTCCTGTAGGGGGCAAAGTTTTCCCCTGAGAACCACTGCCCTAGGAGCTGTCTGAAGACCAGTGTGTCTTGAGTATGAGTTAGGAATAAAGTAGTGTGATATAAGATTGGAGAGTTAACAGGGACAGAGCAGGCAGGGCCTTTAGATCATGTAGAGGAATTTGTATTTCAATCTCAATGTAATGGGAAGGCGTGGGGTGATTTAATCAGGGAAGTAATGGGATCACACTCTGGGTAAAGAACACATTATAAAAGGGCAAGAGAGATAGCTGTGAAAATAGTTAAGAAGCATCTATAGATAAGAGATGGTGGAATTTGGACTTCGGTGGTAGCAGAAGAAATAGTGACACATTTAGGTTAGGTTGTGAAAGTAGAAACAGCAAGACTTACAAGAAGTCTGAGAGATACCAATGATTACTCTCAGATTTCAGGTTTGAGCAACTATATCCTTGGTAAATTAAACTTGGCCACAAATTCTCTGCTAGTCTTTTCATTGAGAAATGGACTATAATGGCTCCCCTAACCCCGTGTTTCCTTACCCTATCCGCACACTTTGAATCTGGGCTAAACTGGATCTACCAAGAAAGGCAGCAGGAAGGCCATTCCGGATCTTCTAAGGCTAGGTTAGAAGAAGCCTTGCCCTTGTTTCTGGGCAAACAGAAACTTGTGACTGCTCTTAGAACTCTGAAGTGCCAAGTAAAAAGTTTGCCTACTGAAGCAGCCATGCTGTAAGGAAGCCTAAGCTAGCTGGATAGAGTGACCATGTGTGGATAGAAAGAGAGAGATTGAGAGAGGGACACCAATCCAATTCTCAGTTCTTCTAAGCTCCAGCGATTAGCATTATCTCTTATTCTGGAGCAGAAATGATTTCTCGCCACTGTACACTGCTCAAATCCCTAACCAGCAAAATTTTGAGATACAATCATAACAAACTGTTGCTTAAATCCTAGGTTTGGGTGTACTTTGTTTTGCAGCAATAGGTAACTGGATCAGTGTCATTCACTGAGGTGGGCAAGTTTTAGAGAATTAGTTTCTGTAGTAAATGAAGAGTTTCAGAGGTATTAGGTTGTGAAATATCTGAGAGGCAAAAAATAAGCAAGTCCTAGAAGAGCCTTGATTTTAGAGGAGATTCTGGGCTTAAGCATAAATTTGGAGGTCACCAATATATAGATAGGATTTAATGCCTTGGCAGTAATTGAGGTCACCTAGTGGAGAGAATATAGGAAGGAAAGAGAAAGGGGCCTTCATTAAGTCATGTAAAACCCCAACATTTAGAGAGTAAGTGAGAATTCCTTGTTGTTTTTGTTCATTCTATTTCCTGAATTTTCTTTTACCCATTTGGGTTTTTTATCAAACTGTCACCTCTCCTTCAAATACCAGCTCATCTCACATTTCCAGAAGCAGAATTAATTGCTGTCATAAATGTGCTTCCATTGGACCTCTCAAGAATCTCTTTTATCATTCTATGTTACCCTTATTTAAGTGTCTTTATTGCTCCAAGCCAGTGGTTTCTAAACACGGTTGTCAATTAGAATCAGCAGGCCTGACTAGAGAGATTCTGAGTCAGTGAGTTAGGGAAGGGCCCAATAATGTCAACTTTTAGATAAATTCCTCAGCTAATTCTGGAGCACCCAATCCATGGCCTAGAATTTTAGAATCTTTTCCAGTCTGTGAACCCTCCAGGGTTCTGTGAAAGGGAAAGTATATCATAGTAGGTAAAAGTATGAATCACTGTATCTAGTTTAGAATCCTGGTTTGTTTGTTTTTTTTTACCTACCAGCTTGCAGTTTTGGGTAAATTAATCACTCTTTCTGGGCTGCACTTCCCACAGTTCTAAAATGGAGTTAAAAGTAGAATTGAATTCATAATTTTGTTCTGAGGCTAAGTTACACCTGGAATAGGATGGCTCAGTTAATGTTCATGATTATCATTAACCTTGTGTCCTAAGCTTCCAGCACGGTGCCATGGTTGATGCTCAAACAATAGTTTTGTAAATTGATTTGGAGGAAATTTAAGTGAAGTAAATAGAACCTTACAGAGGATTCCCAGGGTTCAATAACAATACTTAGCAATAACTAAGCTCTTCCTAAACACAGAATCTTAGATACTTGATGTATGGAATGTGGAACTGCCATTAGCTTGGAGGTATTGGCAGTCATCGGGATAGATTAGATTATGTAGATTTAACTAAAATTAATGCTTAAATCAGTGACAAAACACAAGAAATTCATGCAAAATGGCCAATGCTGATCAGAGAGCGTGGGGAGGGGTGTCCACAAGGCTGAAAGTACCTCCACCATTTGGAATGTTGCCATTTTCAGAGCAGGGGAAAAGACAGCTGAAGAGTCACCCACTGGCTCTTCACTATTTTGTCCCAGAAGGACCTTATATCACCTCTGCTCACTACTAACAACCCCAACTAACTCTACGAGGTACAGGGAAGGTGGCAGAGTTAATGGAATGTTTGGTTTATACCTCTGTCTTAGGCCTTCTGCATTTGTGATACTAGTTACAGCTTTCATTAATGGGGCACTTACTGCATTCTACATAATTATGTACAGTTTCATTGTCCTCACAACTACTATTGGGTACATATTATTGTCTATGGACAAAGAGGAAATTTGGGAACAGAGAAGCTAGTTTCCCGGTGCCTCAACTGTTTCCACATTTCATCCATCCCTTTGTCATCATCTCTCACCCAGGAGGAACCGTGGTTATTCTTTGTCAAAACTTACCTCTGAACCCCTGCTGTCATTTTCAGACTCTGCCCTGGAGAGTCTTCTTCTCCCTTATCCACAGTTTCTCCTCTGTCACTGGTAATCCCCTTATGGCAAATCTACCTCAAGGCTTCTTTGTCTTAGAACCACATAAAGTTACCATACCCTATTATTGGTATAATTATATTACTACTAATAATCAGTACTTCACAGTAGGGTTCACTGTTTGGGTTGTAGAGTCCTCATTTTTATTCTAGTAACATATACCCAAATTAATATTTCTCTTTTTAAAACTACATTCAATTGCATAATTCAGTGCTGTAAACTACATTCAAATGCTGTGCTACCATTACCACCATCTATTACCTACTCTTTTTTGTTTGTTTGTTTGTTTTGGACGGGCAGGCACCGGGAATCGAACCTGGGTCTCCAGCATGGCAAGGGAGAACTCTGCCTGCTGAGCCACCGTGGGCCGCCCTACCTACTCATTTTTAAAGTACATTAAGCTTATCCCTGGATATGCTCATCTATTCTCATAAATTGAGAGAAATTCTATCTCTATTGCTAACTTCTAGAGCTACATTTGTAACTTGAAGCAGAAACCAGGAACCTATCTCTCATGTGTTCCCACATAAATTCAAAAGTCTCCAAAGTCTGCCTTTCCATTTATTCCCTCTATTCAATTACTTTCCCCAAACTCCACAGCATGCACCCTCCCCTCCAGGGAGATCACTCTGCCCCCTGCACCTCAAACATGCCCAACTCGTCTCCACCGCTGGCCATTCCTCTTGCTCCATGTGTAATTAGTCCTTGCCCCATTCTCTTTTACCTTTCCACGCGCTATTGAGTCTTCATGTTCTGTTTCCTAAAGCTTCCTGGCATCTCAGCTCAGCTCATAACTTGTTCTCTTTTCTTCCTGAATTTCTCCAGTTCACCAGTCTCTCTAGTAAACATAATTTGCAAGATATTCTTCTAGGATGTTGTCAGGGATCAGAAAATAAACCTTAACATACAAACTGGATTCTGCAACAGGGGGGCCCCTTCAGTTTCTCTCCCTCAGCAGCTCTTCTGACAGGACCTGATGTGACAGCCAAGTAGTGAGTACAAACATGCCATCACCCCACCCGCCAGAGCCAGACCAGATAACCGTGAGTGTGACATCATGATCAGTACCAACCTGACATCTCCCGGTGATGCCTGCGGCCACACGTCACCCCCACCCCTCTTGGTGCAGTTTTTCCTGTAAAACCACAAGCCATCAGAAAGAGAATTGGAGCCTTTTTTCCTTTCTTTTTGCCTGCAGGTTCATTGGCTCCCACCTGCCTGTTCTCCCTTTGCTCTCAATCTCTTTCTCTCTTTCTCAATAAACTAACTTTAACTTGCTGTCTCATGTGGAATCCTTTTAGCGACACCGTGCCTAACAGATGTAACACTCTTTCTTAGAATTGTCCCCTTCCCCACAGATATCTGACCCAGCAATGATTTTGTATCTATGGCTCCCCTACCCAGCCACAGCTGACTGACTCGGGGGAGTGGCCTGTGCCAGGATGAGCCCATTAGAATCTCTATCCTGGTAACTAGAATTGGGACTCAGAGACAACTAATCACTCAGGCCTGATTCCCTGAATGGAAAACATGTAAGCTTGGGAATAAAGGGAAGCCATTTTTAGGAATGTACACAGTGAATCCTGATCTACAGAAAAAGAAGGAAAGAACAAAACAGATACATAGAGGAGTACGGAGGTGAAATTTGAAGGCAGTTACTGGCCAGAGTTCTGACCATTTTCCAGTTTGTTCTTTCAGTCCCTTGTGATGTTCTGTTGTATATCTTGCCTCTGGCAAGCATATTCCAGAATCCTTCTGATTTCTTGTTTGCTTACTGGTTTGAAGTGATTTTCTGATACTTTTAGCAAAAAGAACTTTAATCAAGAATCATCCATTTTCACTCTTAATCACATATTCCCTTGCGCCATTACTTTGCTACTCCAAGTGTGTATAGTTTGTTTCACAAGCTAGGCCATAAATCTTCTCCAATGTGGGAATTCTGTCTATTTTATTTATTTTTTCCTTGAATATTCTCCATAGTGCCCCTTCCAGTACGTACTGTGGGATCTCAGTAAAACCCCGAGGCAAGGGCTGTTAAATTTGCTCTGATTTCATAATCTGTTAAATTTGCTCTGTCTTCATAATCTCTAAACTGCTGTGGACATATTTGACATTTCCATACATATTTGACATATCCCATACAAAACAAAAAATGGGGGGGGTGAGGGATGATACTCAAATATTCAAACCACAGATAGGATGGGACAAGCAACCCTTTAGTTCTGTGTAAATTTAATGGTTATATCTAAATCTGTTTTGACCACTGAATGGCAAGAGGCTAGGATTAGGAACTCAAACTTGATCCTTATCCTTGCTCTGTTGCTAACTATATGCCATTGGACAAGTTATTTACTATTTTTGCACTTCAGTTTTCTCAGCTGCCAAATGACAATATATTGTACTATGCATCTCACAAGAAAATGAAAAACATTAAGAGGTAATGAAATAGAAAAGGATTTGAAATACTATACTAAATAGAGCCTTCAGGAGGACTCATCATCAAATAATACCACTTTGCAATCTTAACAGAATTTGGTTGAGTATAAAAAGCCATGAGGGATTTAAAATATGCCTATACTTAAAATGAGATACTGCATTCTCCAGGCCTACATTTGCCCCACCTACTATTTATCTTCCCCAATCTTTTTCTGAGCTTTCTCTGGTGGCCAGAATGCCAGTTAGGTTAAATTGTGTGGTAATTCTATGCACTGAACAATTCTCCTGAGGAGGCAGGACTAAACTCTGTCCTGGTTTTGGGAAGAGAAAAATTCCATCCTGCAAACTCATAATGTCAATGCCTTGCATTTGTTTGTATCACTATATCATTCATAAAGAGTTTCCAGTTGGGGAGAGGGCAGGGGACAGCCCCGGAAGGAAACCAGAACATTCCACAATCCCAAATGTGGTGAGCAAACACCGTCATCCACTAGGGACCCCTAACCTCTGTCTCAAGACTCAGTGTCAGACAGGCTGACGTGTGTTCAGTCGTTATCGACTAAGCAAGACTTCAGAATGGGAGGTACTGGCCATATCTTGGCGAATTACTACAACAAGCTTTTATACGAATTCATTTTCATTTCAGATAAGACTGAGGGAAGAACAATGTTGATTTCCCTTGATGCTTTTGTTTTGCATTTGAGGAGAAATCCAGACAGAATGATAATTGTTGTTGCAGTGTTGGAAGGTATGCATGCCTGGAGATTTATGAGCAAAAGAAATTGTTATAAAAATAATTCTCAGATCTGTGATGTATTAATGTACCATGCATACACAAACACGGTTGCTCTTCCTCAGGGATCTTTTTTTTTTTTTTGTCTTAAATAAGGCTTTTCTAAGTGACAAAACAGGACACTAAATTTCATTTAAATTTTTTTAGTACTCTAAGAGAGATGTCTTGTCTCTTGTCTGAAAATGCTCCCTGACCAATTTCAATATCTTAATGAATAATAGATAAATTCCATTTCCTTCTGATCCTTTCTCTAGGTGGCATCCAAACTGATCTTTAAAAAAAACCCAAATCTAATCATGTTACTTCTTGATTAAAATCCTCCAGCAGGTCCCCACTGCCCTCAGGATAATGTCCAAATTATTGTACATTTAAAAAGGGCTTTATAGCCAGCCCCAACTTTGTCCTCTAAACGGTGCCTTACCCTGGTCTCCTCTGTCACACAGCTCCCCCAGGCACACACTCTCAGGGATTCCAGGTTCCAATCAAACTGAACATCTTGCAAACCCCTAAAACCGATATGTCCTCCCCCTCCATCAGAGAGGGGTTTACTGGTACACCCTTTGTCCCCCTCTACATTATGTAAAGCAGAGCACTCTTCATAATATGGATGGGCCTCATCCAATCAGCTGAAGTCCTTGAGAGCAAAAAATGGAGGTTTCCCAGCATTGAAGAAATGCACCCCAACACTGTACCATCAACTCTTATCAGTTTCTAGCCTGCAGTCCTGCCCTAAAATTTCAAATTTGCCAGACCCCACAGCCATGTGAGCCAATTCCTTAAAATAAAACTTTTTAAATATCTATGCATATATCCTGATGGTTCCGTTCCTCTGGAGACCCTGATACAGAAAGAAGAGAGGGAAGAAAAATGCCCCCGAGACCCCTCTAACAACCCACCTCATTGCTGAGTCAGCAGGCACCACTTTGTTTCTGCTTTCCTTGGTTCTTGCTGTCACCCAGCTCTAGAGGGAGTAGTTGGCCTTTGGCTTCCTTCCTTGCTCGAGGGCTTAATCATCTCTGCTCCTACCCTTTTTCTGAGCTCTTTTCATTCTGATTCCTCATTAGTCCTTCAGTGCCACATTTCCCCTGTCTTCCCCAATATGGTTTCCATTAAAAACAAACTGTTTTGATCTCAAGTCCCCTGGACTTTAAAAAGTCACCATTTAACTTAAAGATTAGGGATTTCTACAATGGATCCACCATGAAAATATATCATACGATGAAAGAAGAAGCAGCCTACCTAAAACCCAGAAAGGACAATGTAGCCAAAGCTGAACTCAGAATTTAATCACAGCCAAGTAGACGCAATGAGAGCACTGAGTACCTTAGCTCGATCTGACACTTATCTCTTTACATCCACTTAATTAGGCACATCCGGTGAGAAATTAATGGCAGGGTTAAATGTAGCAGGGTGCTCTATGAAGATTAAACTTGTTTCATGCTGCATTTTACTTCATTAGTGAGAGAAACTGTTACTTATATCATAGTATTGGCAGGGACAAAAAAATCATCATGGAATTATTGAAGACAGCCTTTCTTCCCAGAGTAGATGCAGGGAGATGTGCCTTTAAATGGAGAACGGAATATATCCTCCAAGTAAAAAGGAGAAAAGGGGGAAAGATTTTCTGCGAGCATACATAAAGTGACCAATACACTTACTTTGTGCCTCTCTACAGCCACCTGGAAAATATGAATAAACCTGCCTGGCTGAGTTCGTAGAACACCAAGATTGAATGTGACACTATTATTAAAGAAACGTCCTAAAAATGTCCCAATTCTGCCGCTGTGTTCTGACTCCAAACCTCCTAGGATATAAAGTCGTAAATGTAACAAAATGACTCCCTTAGTTTTGAATACCTTGATGGATTTTCTTTTTGACCAGTTGAACTGCAGATACAGGGCAAGCTAAATTAAACTGAATTTTATTATATCTTAACTTGTATTTTCCTCCCTTTTTCTAGATGTGCACCTGCCTGGAATACTGCCAGAAAAAGATGGTCACTGGGGAGGATGTGCATTAGAGTGTTTGCTGATCAGTTATTTTATGCTGGCGTTTGCTTTTACGGGTGGTGCTGGTACATTCAGCTGTGGTAAAGAAGCAGAATGTCCTTCTTTATAATAAATCAAGGTTTAATGTAGGAATACGGAAAGAAAAAAATGAATCGTTCCAATGACTGGCCTTTGATTTTTACACATTTGATTTAAGAAGACGTATGCACAAGTTACTACATTCCTCAGAAAGCCAAGAGGCTGTCTTTTTTGGACAGCACATCCACCATGTGCCCTGCTGATCCCTAAAGAGGTTCAGAGAAATAAAAAATCACATCTTGGAGATTAGAATAATAATACTGGTAAAATGAAAAGTAGTGCTCTATTACTGTCATCCATTTGGCAGTGTGTTACAGAAATCTGAGAGAGAAGACATGAACCCAGCTAAAATAAATAAGAAATGTGACACAGAAGCCATTTTAGACTAGCAATAAAGAATTCTAACTATCTGGATTTCTGCTGTAAGCTTCATTTTTATGAAAGCAGATCACCTGGAAAGGTCTCGAGAAGAAAAGATAACTCAAGTCATTGAGGCAAAAAAGAAAGCCATAGGTAAGAATAAAGGGGGTTGCTGATCAATACAATTAAAGCCCTGTCGAAAGGAGCCAAGCTCTCTCTTGATCGCTACCGCCACATGCCCTGCTTTCTACTACATCATTCCTACTTCTCTACTGCTACTTGTGCTTTCTCTTACCATTGCTTTTCAGTATCAGTTTCCTCAAAGAAAGAAATTTACTGAACCAAGCATGCGGTGCTTTAATTAGGTTTACTGAAGATACAGAAGTTGCAGGAAAGGTATTAGATCATGTACTGCATGGTATTGATCATTCTACTGGTTCTCTCCTCAGCCTTTCTATGCAAAATCCTGGGAAGGAGAGTCTGGCTCCCAGCTGGGGAGAAGTCTACCCAGAATAGTCTCCTGACCCCAGCTCTCTGAGGACTAGGAAGAAGAAATTTGTATTCACTTATTGCATAAACTACCCCTTATTTTATATGGGCTAAACTGACAACTCCTCTCTCTGTCATCCAGTTCAGATTTGAATTAAATCATTTTTTAATTCATTTGTTCTTTTTATAGTCAGTTATAAAAATATTGAAGGTATTAGATGAGCAAAATGCACATATAGAAAAATATTGAAATTAAGTACATACATGCTTATATAAAGTAAAAATCTGATAGCTCCCTAAATAATTTGAGTGCATTCATCACCAAATCCCAAACCGAAAAGAATATTTTAGTATGCATTTTTTCAGTATTTTGATGTTTTTCAGAAGGAAATTCTAAAATTAAAACAAAACAAAGCAAAAAAAAATCACACAAAATATTCAGAGACAATGAGATACCAGGGTGATTAAACTAATGCCATGTACATGCAATTAACTCTATTTGCTTTAAAGTTATATCTTTGGAGGTAACAAATGAGAAAAATTTAAAAACAGTCTAGATAAATTGGTTTTATGTAGACATGTGATGTGAATCCTGGCTAAATATTTCTACAAAATGCATGGAATATCAAGATAATGCTTCAATTTACCACTTCCTGTATTTTAATTATATATATACACACACACACACACATATATATAACTTGTCTGAAAAACACTTTAGCACCTCTATAAATGCTTAAAAATACATTTTATTTTAAAATATTGTTAATCATCCAAATAAAATAAAATGGAGCCGGGCAGTGCAACGGTGGCTCAGCAGGCAGAATTCTCACCTGCCATACTGGAGACCCGGGTTCGTTTTCCAGTGCCTGCCAATGCAAAAAAATAAATAAATAAATAAAATGGAGACAATTGCCAAATGTTATGGGAGTTTAGATGGTACAGTGCTTTTGGTAAAGCGTCATAAATTGCCTGTAATTTTGACTTCATTTACTTTGAAAGGAGGAGATTTTAGAGATAAAATTTCCAACAGACCTTTTACTTGATATTTTGTCCTAAAAGAAGCAAGAGCCTATATCTTAAAAAGAGCAAACACATAGGTCATCAATATGTAACATTCCCTGTCCTTTTCATGCTACAACTAATCAATAAGTAGCACACCACACACAGCACAATCGTACTTAGGTAGAACAGAGAAGCATAAAATAAGCCACCTACCAAATAACCTCAGTCACCAGAGAAATGATATAAATCTCTGGAAATGTGAAGTGCCCTGCCTTATGACGTGTCTTCACAACAAAGTGAAATTGCCAGTGAGAAAAGGAAATAGGCTTTGCAAAAACTTTCTAAAAGAAGGAGGGTATTTATGCCAGCTACCCAGAAATTCCTACTGATTTCTGCCTCCTATACCATATTTAATATCATCATTGAGGCACTCCCTCCCCTTCTCTAGAACCTCAATATTTCTCAACTCCACAATCCAGAAAGCTATCTTTTGGCAGTATTGTGTAAAATCTCATTCTTACTAGAATGAAAGCTCCAGAAAGGGACTTGCTTCTGTTCTGCTCTGTTCACTGATGTGTTCTGGGCACAGAAACAGTGCCCAACCCACAGCTGTTACTTAATGAATATGTGTTGAGGAATTCTCTGTGTCTTCCTGTTATCTGTCTAGACTCCTGCAAGTCTGCATTATGCTATCTGTGTCTGAGGTCCTTATATATATTTTACCTCCAAAGATCCCTCTTATTTACTCACCTCAGATGCCTTATTTTGATAGATTTGCTCTATCAAATGGCATATATTAAGTAAACGTTTTCCGTATGACTGAGTGTATGTGTGTGTGCTTTAAGCTATTAATCAAAAATGAGCATGAGATGCAGAATATTGCCACACTGAGTTGATAAATAATTCTACTAAAAATAAGAAACTTGATTAAGTAGATCCCATTGCCTTGTAATGAATAAATGTATCATTTCTATTAATTAGACTTTCTGAACTACTGAGAATATTGCATGGCAGTATCAACAGTAGCAATAGCAGTAGTTAATTACTACTAACATGAACCTACCAGTTTGGGAGTGTTTGGTCTATGTAGGTGGGTCAGACAATACACACACACACATAAATACACACATATACACACACACACACATTGATGATCTGGTCTAATACAATTACAGGGAAATGCTAAGTTTAGGATACAGCAGATTTGACTATTTTTCTCATATTGAGATAGGGGGACAAAAAAGTTATGTAGTGTTTTCCTTGCCTTTATGGAGTACATAAGTCCATAAAACAGCACTGAGTAGCAGCTCAGTGACTTAATGACTGCGGGAAAATACTTGAGCTTTATTGACGGCAACAGCAATTATCCAGCCAAGTTTACTGGTGTCATAATAAAGGGGGCTGGATTTCATGAAGTCCCATTAATTGCCAACACCATGTCAAGAAGCCTCTCTTATAGGTCGACACACAGCATACTGGCAGGTCAAAATAAATAATTGCTCATAGAGATTGTATTCAGGTATAATCAGTCAAAACAGATGAAAAGTGTTTATTAAGCACTAACTATGCCTCCAGCCTCTACAAGAAGCTGTGAAGGATAAAAAAGAAATAGACAATACATCCCCTGATCTCCAGTTTGGTATGAGCTAATTGAGGAGACAGGAAAGTTATACATGAAGAATTTCAGAATATGGTGCTGTCTATCCCCTTGTAATTCCCCCCATGCACAAACATGCTTTGCCAACTGCTCATAACTAGTCTAACTAGTGATTTCCTCTCTCCATCCCATAGCCTCAGTTGAGATCTTTTCTCTTTCCCCCCCTCTGCTCCATGGTTCTCACTTCCCAAATCCATTCTCCCCTGCCACCAGTTTAGTTAACCTAAACCTCAGATCTATGTCATTCATGTCATTTCCTTGTTTAAAACATTTAAGTGGAAGGTGGTGTCATAGTGAGGTGTGAAATTTAGTTTGACCTCCAGAGCAGCTAGTAAACAGCCAGGAACAGCCAGAACAGTTCAGAACTTGGCTGGGGCCAAGTCAGTGACTGAACACACAGTATACCCCAGTCTGGACCTGGTAGAATGGCTGAGATCCCACACAGAACTGTAAGAGGCCAGCACCTCTCCCCCACAGACATGGCAGGCTAGTTGCTCCGGGGGAAAGGAAACAGACTTTACTAGCAGCAATGGCTTCACAAAATCCAAGCTCCAACTGTGGAATTAATTAACAAATTCTGACTACTGAAAACAGGCCCTGAGTACAGTTAAACCTGGAATAAGCCCTAAAGAAACCAGGAGCTTTTGCCCTGGCAGAAAGGGGGCAGGGCTGATGGAAAAAAACAAAACAAAACAGAGGCTTTTTGAGTTGGACAGCTCAAAGTAATGGAAAAGGGCTGGACCCCAAGAAAAGGGGGCAAATATAGCCTGGGAATACATAGAGCCACAAACAAGCTCATGCTCTTGATTGGCAGATCCAGCTCTGAAAAGCCTTTTTGATTATTTTTTTTTCAACCTCTAACAGCTCACTAGATGGAACTACAAGCACTCTCAGGCTCCAGCACTGCCCATGCAAGGGCAGAACTAAAGCATCTCTGAGAGACAAAGCAGTCAGGTGAAAGGGGTTAATTCCCTAAAGGGCAAATCTTCCCCCCCAAGAAAAGGGGGCCAAGACCCAGCTCAAATAGAAGACCCCTTCAGGGAACTCAGGCCCCGGTGCTGGAAAACAAAAGCAATCAAAGCCCACCTGCTATTGCAGCCAATCTCAATCATGCCCCTGGTAGGCAGAGTCTGCTGAAATTAAAGGCACTGTATCACTTTACACTGGTGTGAAGCTATGGACAGACAAGCGCCACATATCGGGCAGAAGAGGAAAAGCACTGAGTTCAGAGGCTTCATTGAAAAGTCTGACAACCTGCTGATCTCACCCTCAGGGAAACTGAGGCTGGCTACTTTTTCCTCCTGCAAATGTGGGCCAATTTGGTCTGGGAAAATCTGACTGGGGTGGATAATATCTGAGGAGACACAACTCAAAAAAAAAAAAGGCTCCATATACACAGGGTGAAAAAAAAAAGAACTGAAAAATTCTGATTAAACAGAACCTATCCTAGAGGTCTAGAATAAGTTGTCAAAAACAGATACAGAATAAAACCATCCGGCAAGAAAATCCTAGGTAAAAGACTGAAAACAATCCCCAGAATAAACTAATTAAGGAAATCAAATGCTGAGATGTAGCAGAAAATAACAAGTCATACTAGAAAAATCAAAGCTATGGCGCAGTTAAGGGACCAAACCAATACTTCAAATGAGATACAAAAGTTGAAATAACTGATTCAGGATATTCAAACAAACATGCAAAATCTCCTGAAAAATCAAATCATAAGGATGCCCACTGTCACCATTGTTATTTGAGGAGGATAAAAAGAAGACATTGGGTGAACATAAAGAAGAAAGGTTGGAAATGCAAACAACAACCAGAAAAGAGCAGGAGTCACTAACGCCACTACCATAATAGTTGGAGATTCCAATTTCCCACTCTCATCAATGAATAGGCCATCTAGACAGAGGATCAATAAGGAAACAGAGATTTTGAATAATACAATAAATGAATTATGCTTAATAGACATTTACATTATGCCCCACAATGGCAGGATACAGATTTTTCTCAAACACTCACAGACCATTCTCAAGGATAAACCATATGCTGGGTCACAAAGCAAGTCTCAATAAATTTGAAAAGACTGAAATTATACAAAACACTTCTTAGATCAAAATGGAATGATGTTAGAAATCAATAGCAGGCACAGGGCTAAAAAATTCACAAATATATGGAGGCTAGACAGCACACTTTTAAACAACCAGTAGGCCAAGGAAGAAATTACAAGAGAAACCAGTAATTATCTCAAAGTAAATAAAAATGAAAACACAACATATCAACATTTATGGGATGTAGAAAAGGCAGTGCTGAGAGGGAAATTTATTACCTTAAAAAAGAAGTAAGAGCGAAATCAAGGAATTAACTGTTCATTTGGAAGAACTAGAGAAAGAACAGAAACCTAAACCCAAAGCAAACAAAATAAAAGAAATAAAGAAGATTATAGGAGAAATAAATGAAAGTGAGAATATGTAAACAATCAAGGAAATCAACAAAACCAGAAGTTGGTTCTTTGAGAAAATCAACAATATTGATGGACCCTTAGCTAGGTTGAGAGAGAGAGAGAGAGAGAAGGATGCAAATAAGTAAAATAAGAAATGGAAGGGGAGACATAACCACTGACCCTGCAGAAATAAAGGAGATAATGAGAAGATACTATGAGCAACTATATGCTAATAAACTGGACAATGTAGATGAAATGGACAACTTCCTAGAAAGGCATGAACAACCAACATTGACTCAAAAAGAAACAGACAACCTCAACAAATCAACCATAAGTAAGGAGATTTAATTTGTCATCATGAAGCTCCCCAAAAAAGAATTCCAGGACCAAGTGGCTTCATATGCAAATTCTACCAAGCATTCAAGAAAGAATTAGTACCAGTCCTCTTCAAACTCTTCAAAAAAATTGAAGAGAAGAGAAAGCTACCTAACTCATCATTTGAAGTCAGCATCATCCTATCAAAGCCAGACAAAGATACTATAAGAAAATTACTGACCAATCTCTTTAATGAATATAGATTTAAAAATCCTCAACAAAATACTTGCAAATAGAATCAGCAGCACATTAAAGGAATTATACACCATGACTAAGTAGGATTTATTCCAGGTATGCAAGGCTGGTTCAAAATAAGAAAATCAATTAATGTAATACACTATATCAATAAATCAAAGCTGAAAACCCACATGGTCATCTCAATTGATGCAGAAAAGGCATTTGAACAAATGTAACATCCTTTCTTGATGAAAACACTTCAAAGTATAGGAATAAAAGGGAACTTTCTCAACATAATAAAGGGAATATATGAAAAACCACATCTAACATCATCCTCAATGGAAAAAGTCTGAAAGATTTCCCTCTAAGATCAGGAACAAGACAAGGATGCCCACTGTCACCATTGTTATTCAGCATTGTACTGGAATTCTAGCCACAGCAATTAGAAAAGAAAAATAAATAAAAGGTATCCAAATTGGAAAGGAAGAAGTAAAACTCTCACTGTTTACAGATGATATAATACAATATGCCAAAAATCTACAGCAAAGCTAAATGAGCTAATAAATGAATACAGTGAAGTAGCAGGGTACAAGATCAACACTCCAAAATCAATAGTGTTTTGATACAGTAGTGATGCACAATCTCAGGAGGGAATCAAAAAAAAAAAAAAACAATTCCATTTACAATAGCAACCAAAAAATAAAATATTTAGGTATAATTTAATTAAGGATACAAGAGACCTATACACAGAAAACTATAAGAAATTGCTAAAAGAAATCATGGAAGACCTAAATAAATGGAAGTGCATACCATGTTCATGGATTGGGAGACTAATTAAGATGTCAATTCTACACAAATTGATTATAAATTTAACATAATTCCAATTAAAATCCCAACAACATACTTTGCAGAAATAGAAAAAACAATAACCAATTTTATTTGGAAGGGCAGGATGCCCCAAATAGCTAAAAATATCTTGAGAAAGAAAAATGAAGTTTCACACTACTTGACTTTAAAGCATACTACAAAGCTACAGTGGTCAAAACAGCATATTACTGGCACAGAGATAGATCTACCGACTAATGGATTCAAGTTGAGTGTTCAGAAATAGACCCTCTCATCTATGGACAACTGATCTTTGATAACGCAGTCAAGCAAACCTACCTGAGACAGAGCAGCCTCTTCAATAAATGGTATTTGGAGAACTAGATATGCATATGCAAAAGAATGAATGAGGATCCACAGTTCACACCCTATACAAAAATTAACTCAAAATGAATCAAAGACCTAAACATTAGAGCTAAGACCATAAAGCTTTTAGAAGAAAATGTAGCAAAATATCTTATGAATCTTATAAAAGGAGGCAGTTTCCTAAAACCAAAGTAGAAGCACTGAAAAAACAAATATATAAATGGGAGCTCCTCAAAATTAAATACTTTTGTACATCAAAGAATCTTATCAGGAAAGTAAGAAGGAAACTTTCACAATGGTAGTCAATATTTAGAAACCACATATCAGGTAAGGGTTTAGTATCCAGAATACATAAAGAGATTCTTCAACTGAACAACAAAAAGACATACAACCCAGTTTTAAAAATGGGCAAAAGACATAAACACTTCTCAGAAGAGGAAATACAAATGACTAAAGGCACATGAAAAGATGTTCAACTTCATTGCCTATTAGGGAAATGCAAATGAAAACTACAATGAGATATCATTTGACATCAACTATTATGGCCATTATTAAAAAAAAAAACAGAAAATGACAAGTGCTAGAGAGGATGTGGAGAAAGAGGCACACTTATCCACTCTTGGTGGGAATGTAAAATGGTACAACTACTCTGAAATGCAGTTTGGCAGTTCCTCAAGAAGCTACATATAGAATTGCCATATTATCTGACAATCCCATTACTAGGTATATTCAGAGGAACTGAAGGCAAGGACACAAATGGACACTTGCATACTGATGTTTATAGCAATATTATTTACAATTGCCAAGAGATGGAAACAGCCCAAATGCCCATCAATGGATGAGTGGCTAAACAAGCTGTGGTATATACATATGATGGAATATTATGCAGCTGTATGACAGAATAAAGTCATGAAACGTATAACAACATGGATGAACCTTGAGGACATCATGCTGAGTGAAATTAGTTAGAAAAAAAAGGACAAACACTTATGGTCTCACTAATAGAAACTAATAGTAATGAGTGAACTTTGAGGTTTAAAAGCACAGATTATCAGGAGATAGAAATAGGGTAGAGTTTGGTGCTGAAGGAATACAGATTTTGCAACGGGACTGATTGTAAAAATTAAGGAATGCATAGCCCAATACTACCTGATTGTAGCACAATAATACAAGTACACTGAGTGAAGTTGAATGTGAGTATGATTGAGGAAGAAGGGCTGGGAGCACGTAGGAAACCAGAAGGAAAGGTAAAGGATAAAGACTGAGATGATATAACTTACAAATGCCTAGACTGGACAATGATTGTGATTAAACATACAAATAAAAAGATGTTTTTGGATAAGGGAGAACAAATGAATGTCAACAATGCAAGGTGTTGAAAATAGATGATATACAAGAAAAAGTACAATCAATGCAAGCAAGGGTCTATAGGTAACAGTAACACTGTAATATGCTTCCACTGAATGTAACAAGGGCACTATGCCAAAATTAATGATCAACAATTGGGGGATATTGGGGAAGGGTATGGATTCTTTGCAGAAGGATAGGAAATGTCTCCATATAGATTATGATGGTGAAGGCATGTCTATTTACTTAGGTTGGATTGCATGAGGTGTAAATAAAACTGTTTAGGAATGAACAGAGAGAAACAAGTGCTAGAGAAAATGTGGAGAAAGAAATGTACCTTTCTGTTGGTAGGGAAGCTGAAAGGTACAGCCCCTCTGGAGGGCAGAGTGGTGGTTCCACAGGAGGTTAAGGATGGGGGTTGCTATATGATCCTGCAACCCCACTGCTAGGGTGGGGACAGGAATGGACATTTGCCCATTGGTGTTCATGGCAGCAATGCTAGCAATCTGCAATGGATGGAGAGGGCCTAAGAGTACAGGACTGAGGAATGAAAGGGGGAACTGGTATATACATACAATGGACTACTGAGTCGCCGCAAGAAGGAAGGAAGTTGTGAGGCAGGCAACTAGGTGTATGAACTTTAAGGACTGTATATTGAATGAAATGTCAGGAACAAAAAGACAAATATTATCATGTCCCAATCATATGGATTAACTCTAATATAAAAATTCAGTGAACTAAAATCAAAAGCATGGGTTATCAGGTTAGGGCTTATTGTAAAGGGTCCTAGATTGTAAGCTCTTACTGCAGTCACATATATTCAGGAGGTATAACTGTTAATTCTAAATTCTGAGATATTGAATTGTTTGTATATAACCTGGTCATTCCCAGACACTTCAGGTATTTATGTGACACTCAGAGTTAGAGCTCTGAAGCTATGAGAGTCAGCAGTACCTCATACAGGAACTGTTTAAAAAGTTGAAAATGGGATCAGACATTGAGTAGAGATATGAACGAAGCTGATCTGGATAGGACTTAGGGAAATCAGAATACAGGATTATATGGTCCAGATTTTAAAATTTCAAACTCTATGTAAGACCAAATAGAGAGATATTTATTTACTGCAAAATTTATATTTTGGGTAGTGTGTTACCTCATTTAACTTGTATGATCAGTTTAGTTGAATACCATAAATACGTGGAATTTTGAATAGTATGTGAGGTCTTACTGGTTTGTACAGGCTAGTGTGATGTCCTGATATATCCCAGAGTAATCTGGGCAGTGAATAAAGACATATTTACAAAGTCCCCTTAAGGTGCTGGGAGAAAGGAGAAAATATTCAACTACCCCTTTGGGGATTTCCTGATATTCTCATAAGCAGTTGGACAACCAAATCAATAGGCTGAACCTTCAATCATGGGGTTCACCCCTATGAAACCTATTCTTGAAAAGGAGAAGCTAAGCCTACTTATAATTATGCCTAAGAATCACCCCCAGAGCATCTCTTTTGTTGCTCAGATGTGGCCTCTCACTTGAAGCCAATTCAGCAGGTGAACTCACTGCCCTTTCCACTACATGAGATATGATTCCCAGGGATGTAAATCTCCCTGGCAACCTGGAACAGAACTCCTGAGATGAGCCGGGACCCAGCATCATGGGATTGAGAAAGGCTTCTTGACCAAAAGGGGGAAGAAAAAAATGAGACAAAATAAAGTTTCAGCGGCTGAGAGATTTCAAACCGTCAAGAGGTTATCCTGGAGGTTATTCTTATGTATTATATAGATATCCCTTTTTAGTTTATGGTGTGTTGGA
>PVIY010032734.1:0-28722 GCA_004026745.1 Myrmecophaga tridactyla
CAGAAAAGGATGTTGAATTTTGTTGAATGCTTTTTTCAGCATCAATCAGGATGATCTTATGATTTTCCCCTTTCAATTGTTAATGTGCTGTATTACATTAACTGATTTTCTTATGTTGAACCATCCTTACATTCCTGATATAAACCCCACTTGTTCGTGGGGTATAATTGTTTGAATGTGTTGTTGGATTAAATTTGCTAATGTTTTGTTGAGAATCTTTGCATCTGTATTCATTAGGGAGATTGGTCTGTAGTTTTCCTTTCTTTCCTCAATTTTTTTGAAAAGTTTGAGCATGATTGGTGTTAGTTCTTTTTGGAATGTTTGTAAAATTCCCCTGTGAAGTCCTCTAGCCCTGGGCTTTTCTTTCTGGGAAGATTTTTGATGACTGTTTGAATCTCTTTACTTGTGATTGGTTTGTTGAGAAATTCTATTTCTTCTCGAGTCAGTGTAACTTGTTCATGTGTTTACAGGAATTTGTCCATTTCATCTAAGTTGTCTAGTTTGTGGTGTATAGTTGTTTCTAGTATTCTCTTACGATTTTTTAAAAATTTCTTCAGGGTCTGTTGAAATGACCCCTTTCTCATTTCTGATTTTATTTATTTGCATCCTTTCTCTTTTTTTCTTTGTCAGCCTTTCTAGTAATGCATTGATTTTATTGATTTTTCTCAGAGAAACAACTTTTGGTTTTATTGATCTATTGTTCTCTTGTTCTTCCATTCATTTAACTCTGCTTTAATCTTTGCTATTTCTCTTCTATTTGCTTTGGGGTTAGTTTGCTGTTCTTTCACAAGTTCCTCCAAATGATCAGTTAAGTCCACAATGTTTGTGCTTTCTTCTTCTTCTTCTTTCTTTTTTTTAATGGGCAAGAACTAGGAATTGAACCCAGGTCTTCAGCATGACAGGTGAGAACTCTGCTACAGAGCTATCATGGCCCACCTTCTTTCTTCTTTTTTAATATAGGCATTGAGGGCATAAATTTTCCTTTCAGCACAGCTTTTGCTGCATCCCATAAGTTCTGATATGTTGTAGTTTAATTTCCATTCATCTCCAGATAGCTACTGATTTCTCTAACAATTTCTTCTTTAATCCACTGGTTGTTTAAGAATGTATTATTTAATTTCCATATACTTGTGAAAGTTCTTGTTCTTTGGCTATTTTTGATTTGCGGCTTCATTGCATTGTGATCAAAGTGCTTTGAATAATTTCAATGTTTTTAAATTTATAAATACCTCTTTTGAACCCCAACATATGATCTATCCTGGAACATGTTCCATGAGCACTACAGAAGAATGTATATCCTAGTGTTTTGGGGTGTAACAACCTATTTTGTCTAATTCATTTACCAAATTGTTAATGTTTTTTAATTCCTTGTTGATCCTCTGTCTGGTTATTTAGTCTATAGAGGAGAATGGTGTACTGTAGTCTCCTCCTATTATTGTTGAAAGATCTATCTCTCCCTTCAGTTTTGCAATGTTTGTCTCATGCACTTTGGAGTTCTTTGGTTGGGAGCATAGACATTTATGATTATTATTTCTTCTTGCTGAATTTTCCCTTTTACTAATATATAGTGTCCTTCTTTATCTCTTATGATGTCTTTACATTTTTAGTCTATTTTTTCTGATACTAGTATAGCTACTCCTGCTTTATTTTAGTTACAGCTTGTGTGAAACATTTTTTTCCATCCTTTCACTTTCAATCTATTTTCATCCTTGTGTCCAAAATGAGTCTCTTGTAAGCAGCATATAGTTGGATTATACTTCTTAATCCATTCTGCCAGTTTGTCTTTTCATTGGTATGTTCAGTCCATTAACATTCAAACTTATTACTGTAAAGGCATTTCTTGAATCCATCATCTTATCCTTTGAATTTTGTCAGTTCTATATATTCTCTTCCCTCCCTCTCTTTTTATCCTTTAGGTTACCCTTACTGGTACTCTTCAATCTGTGCTCTCCTCCAAACCTCCCTCTCTTGTCTTTTTTTTTCAGCCAGCAGAATTCCCTTAATATTTCTTGTAG
This sequence comes from Myrmecophaga tridactyla, assembly GCA_004026745.1. Taxonomy (NCBI): domain Eukaryota; kingdom Metazoa; phylum Chordata; class Mammalia; order Pilosa; family Myrmecophagidae; genus Myrmecophaga; species Myrmecophaga tridactyla. The sequence goes on from PVIY010032734.1 coordinate 2,016, forward strand.
AGCTAGTCTCTTGTTTGATAATTTTAATCTCTTCCTCAGTTTTGAAGGACAATTTGGCTGGATACAGAATTCTTGCCTGGAAGTCTTTGTCTTTCAGGTTCTTAAATATATCATATCACTGCCTTTTTAGCTCCATAGTGCCAGTTAATTAGTCAAAACTCAGTCTTTTGTGGTTTCTCTTGTATGTAGTAGATTGTTTTTCTCTTGCCATTTTCAGAATTTTCTCCTCTTCAGCATTTGACAGACTGATTTTTATGTGTGTTTTGGGGTAGGCCTATTTGGATGTATTCTACCTGGATTCCATTGGTCTCCTTTGATTTGCATATTTATGTTTTTTATACAGGTTGGGAAGTTTTCCCCCATTATATCCTCCACTAATCTTCCTAGCCCTTTACTATTCTCTTCTCCTTCTGGGATACCAATGATTCTTATATTTGTGCACTTTGTTTTGTCTATCATTTCTCTGAGATCCAATTCATATTTTTCCATCATTTTTTGTCATTTGCTCTTTTGTGTATTCAAAATTAGTTGTCCTGTTCTCTAGTTTGCTTATTCTTTCTTCTGCCTCTTCAGATCTGCTGTTGTGTGTCCCTAGTATATTTTTTATTTGGTCTACAGCATCCTTAATCTCTGTGATATCTGCTATTTTTTCCTTTATTCTTTCAAATTCCTCTTTATGATCTTCTAGTATCTTCTTGATCTCTTTTATGTCATTAATCATCCCACTACTTTTATTTAGTAAAGTTATATGAACATCTTTGATTGGTTGTTCTAAATTCTGTGTCTCCTCCAGTGTTTGAATTTGGTCATTAGACTGAGCTGTATCTGTCTGCATCTTCATATAGTTAGTGATCTTCTGTTGTCTTTGAGACATGTAAATATCTTGATAGGGTTACTTTGGATATTGATTTCTTTCTGTAGTCTATAGCCTTGTATTGTGGGGATAGGTGTGCAGCAGTATGCAGGGCATGTGAAGGGGCACAATCAGTGCAGTGATGATTTGTGGTACAGGTATATGCATGGGTCCAGGACTCTATGCTGGTGCCTGTGAGCATGGGGTGGGAGTCACAGTGTTGTGGGAGCCGTGGGGGAGAAGTGTAGCTCAGGCACGCCTTGAAGCACAGGAGCCAGGTGTGGTGTGGGGAACACAGAGGTAGGGTATGGTGGAAGGTGGATAGGGAGCTGAGTGGATGCACAGGGGCTGGTATGTGGGCAAGTGCGGGTGGATGCATGAAGTGTGTATGTCATAGGTGTCAGGGTGTGGGATACAGGGAATAGAAGGAAGATTGGGGCAAACGTGTGTCCTTGCACGGGGGAGGGCTCAATGGGGGGCTGGGATGCGGATGTGCGAATGTGTAGGTTTAGGCCACAGGTTGCGGAGGTTGTGGGACGTGTGTCAGGTGTGATTATGGGTGGGTGGAACCCTGATGTGGGCCCATAGATGCAGAGGTGGAGTGCAGAAGTGCCTGGAGGCTATGTAGCAGAGATGTGCCTAAGAGCACCTGCTAGGTGTGGGAGAAGAGCATTTGTACCATGGGGTATGGCAAGGTTGTGTGTGTGTATGAGGAAGGGGGGTGGGGCACAGGGGTCAAGAATTCTGTGCAAGGATATGTGGCAGTGAGGAGATTGCTGTGTTGGTGTGTGGATCTGGAGGACAGGGCCCTGGTGTGCACATGTGCAGAACTCAGGGGCAACAGGGTGGGATTGTGACTGCATGGGTTAGGGGCAGGTGTGGCCCAGATGTGAAGGTCAGCAATTGCCCAGAGCTGAGAGGGCATGGCATAAGTGGGTGCATGCATGTGCACAGGTCTGGGTGGGTCTGATGCTGATGTGTGCATGTGTGGAGCTCAGGAGGTACCAGGTGGAGTTGCACAACTGTTTGGGCTGGGTGCAGGTGTGGCCCAGGTATGAAGGTGAGTATCTGCAGCCCCGATGTGCAGGTAACTTCCTGCAGGGGGCAAGGAGTGGGAGGTGGGGGTCAAGGGGCTTGGCACAGATTCGAGGGTCTTGGCAAGGGCGGGGCAACACCGTTTGCTTGGGTTGGAGAGATGGGTCAGGCTGGGAGAGGCTTGTACGCATGCACAGGGTGGGGTTGTGGGGCAGAGATGCGTGGGGCAGGGGTCAAGATAGGGGTGCTTGGAGCATGGTGGTGGGGACAGGTAACAGGGTTCAGGTACATGGGGTGTGAGGGAGTTGCCAGTCACAGGGTTGGGGTGGTGTGTGTGAGGACAGTACATTCAAGGAAGGTGGCTTGGCTTTCTTCCGTGTCCCAGTCTCCCTGTCAGTGCACTCCTCAGGGCTCTAGGCATCTGTCTGGAAATGGATGCACCAGGCTGTTTGCACTAGCTGACCAGTCTCCTGTTCTCTGCATTTCAATTTTTCTGCTTTTTCAACCAGGTCCTCTCTATGTGGTGTAGAAGATACTCCCAGGTCATTATACCCTGAAATCACTCTCCTGCTCTTTTTCTGTCCCTTCTCTAGCTGTTCTTTGGAGCAGGGTGACCTTGACCTGTCCTATTCCACCATTTTTCCAGAAGTCTGTGAGTTCTTTTTGACTTTGGTCATCCTCTCTGGTTCCCAGGAGCATCCCTCTTTTTCCCAAGTGTTTGGAGCAGACAAGCCTTTTAACCATACTGTCTTCATATATAATTTCTTTCATTCCTTTTGTGGTCTCTAGTTCCTTTTGCTTGGAGGGCAAGTTCTGGGAGGATGGTCTTCCAGGAGAGGACTTTGCCAAATCAGTCTTCTCAGTCATAGCAGGGCCAGGGTCTCAAGAAGGAGGTGCAAATCAGCTCCAAAATGCCCTGAAAGGTGGATCAGGAATGGTGAAAAAACTTCTCTGATGGCTCCCAAAGGTGTACTTTCCTGGTCTGTCCAGAAAATGCAACCATTCAACTAACTATCCCCTGCAGCACTGAGGAAGCACTGCATCTTTGACTCTCCACCACCTCTGCCTTTTCTCGGTCTGATTGAAACAAAGGCTCATACGTTTATTCCAGGTGAATTGAAACGATAGTTGCCCTATGAGCTAAGGCCCCCAGCCAACTGATTTGCTAATCAAAAGCCATGGTCAATGATCAGCTTTGCCTACCCCTGTTCAGGGCAAGAGGATGTTTATGTCCCTTTCTTTGTCACCAGTGAGCTATCCGGAGACTGTACCCCAAGGTGACTTGCCATGAAAGTAGGGAGATGGGATGGGCACCAGTACCCATCATGTAGAAAGAGAAATTTACTGTTCTTTACTACAGATTAACTGCTCTTCTATGATAAAACCAGTTGGATGTCTGAGACCTTCTGCATTATTTGTAAAGTGCCTATAATATTTCCTACCTCACATAGATGTTGTAATTTTGTGATTTACACAGCAGTGTGCCTGACACCTTAGCAGCTGTACAATCTTGAGCAAGGCTGCTTATTTTCCTAATTCTCAATGTCCTCACTCATAAAATGAATATTGATAAATTCTATCTAATTATATTATTACAGAGAATCAATTAAGATATGTGGAAATGCAAGTAATTTCGCATCCAAGCACAAATAAGAATAATACAAACAACATTCTGTGATGATATCACTTCATTTTTTTCCACTGTAGGTATCATAATCTTGAGTGAAATTTATCACTCACCAGTAACAAATATGCTATGCATTTCAGCATGTATTATATGCATCATTGCTGGCCTAATGTTCCCATTGCACCCCTCTCCCATTTTTTCTTCTATCATTCTACTTTCAGTTTACATTATCATATTGGATTATATATATCCTTGTAAATCATTTTAGATTATTCCTTGGTAAAGGTTGGGTAAACAGACATTTATAGTTATTCTCAGATTGCCGTATTAGATTCTCATAGTCCAGATATTATCCATACCCTAATAACAGTTCCTGAAATGTGTTTGGTAGGATTTTAGCACATGTCATCTAAAAATAGAGTCAAGCAATTTCTCTACTATAATTCCTTTCAAAGACTTTAACATGTAACTATAAATTGTCATTTCCAGTCAGGACACAGAACACAGAGTTTCTCAAACTTAGTTTTGCCAACTCAGAGTTTTATTGGAAACACAATGGTTAGTTGAGAGTAATTGAACCTTCACTCTAGCAGTTCCTTTCATAGACTAGGCTGAGCACAAGATGCTGGACCAGTGTGAGGAATTTGAAAGAATGTTTAGCAATTTAATTACTTATGATACGTTCAAGTTGAAATTTTCTTCATTAGCCAGTCTTTCTTTATAAAAGAACTATGAGAACATTTGCTCTATACAACATCAATGCATGCTAAAAAAAAATAGGTGTTGCATAAATTTAATAATTATCATTCTAAATCAGAATTTACCAAAGGGAAGGTCAGATATACAAAAAAACTTGATTAATGGGCTTTGTCAATACTGGAAAAAATACGGAGAGAGAGTATTATTGTTTATGCCTATGTTCATTCAACAAATATTGATTGCCTGCTATTTTCATTTTCAAAATTCTGTGTCATCTAAGGTAACAATGAAGTTGATAACATTTTGATGTAGTGAGTACTGAGAAGTACTTTTGAAAATCGGAGAAACTAAAAGGGACTGGATGGGGATGGAATTATCCCGGGGAATATGGAAAGAACTAAAGGAATAAGAGGGAATAAGGTATAGTACTCTGTTTTCAAGTAGGATTTAACAGCAGGACAACACTTACTTACATGAATAAATTATAAAAAGCTGGGCAATTGGAAAAAATCTAGTTTTAGATGCATAAGAGAATTGTAGAAACAACAAGGACTAGATGCACTAAAATTTCAGACAAGAGAGAATCTATTTTTAGGAAAACTGAATATCTATAGCCATTTTTTTGCCATAGGGACATTTGCCAATTTCGTGTCAGCTGAGGATCTGGTTTAACTCACACAAAGACATAACAAGGGCAGAAAAAGAGACCAGCAAAACTTTTTGAAGGTAGTGTGGGGGATAGTATGTCAAAATGGAAAATGTAAGTCTTCAAACATGAAATCACCTTCCTCCATGGGTTGAAACTGAGAAATTTAGCCAGCAAGTGTCCACAAGAAACTTTCAAAAGTGAAAAATCATCTGGTCTCACTGTGCCAAGGAAACAAACTCCTATCAGGAAGAAAGGCCTATATTAAGCCTTTGTCCTATTTTTAGAATTTTTATTGAGATATCTTCACACACCAAAATATCCATCCAAAGTATACAATCAGTGGTTCACAATATCATCACATAGTTATATATTCATCACCATGACCATTTTTAGAACATTTACGTTACTCCAGAAAATGAAATTAAAAGAAAAAAGAAAACTCCAAGTATCCTATACCCTTTACTTCCCCCTCTTATTGACCACTAGAATTGTAATTAATCCAACTTTTTAAACATTTTTAAATTGTAAAATATAAACTATATACAGAGAAAAAAAGAGAAAAAAGCAATAATTTTCAAAGCACATTTTGATGAGTTGTTACAGAACAGATCCCAGAGTTTGTCATGGGCTACCATTCCACCATCCCAATTTTTTCCTTCTAGCTGCTCCAACACACTGGAGGCTAAATGAAATACCAATATAGTGATTCAGCAGCCATACTCATTTGTTAAATTCCTGGGAATCATGTCCCACATTGCCAGGGAGACTTGGAAGTCATGACCCATGTGTGTGTGTGGAGGGTAGTGAGTTTATTTGCATAGTTGGCTTAAAGAGACCACATTTGAGCAATAAAAGAGGCTTTCTGGGGGTGACTCTTAGGCATAATTACATGCAGGCCTAGCTTCACCATTGCAGAAATAAATTTTACAAAGGCAAACCCCAAGATTGAGGGTTTTGCTTAATAAATTGGGAGTTCTCAATGCCTGAGTGAATATCACAATTTCCACAGGTGGGGAAGTATAATAGATTCACATTTTTTTCCATTCCCCCAAGGGGACTTTGCAAATACTTTTTTATTTTCTACCCAACATATTCCGTAATGTATCTGGGTATTACATTAATCTGTACAGAATAATATCTCACTCCCAATTCTAGGTTTCATGTAGTTAGGTTTTTTAAATAAATTGACCAGACAGGTTATATTAAATTGTATGCTACAGAAAATTTAAATTAAAAAAAAAAATTTCGACCAAATAAACGTCTCTCACTTTTTGTCTCCCACAGACGTTGAATTTTTTAAATACAGACAGTATCATCTTTTATCCTATATTCTGATTTACCTTAGTACTGACTTGGTCTATGTTCTAGTTTGCTAGCTGCCAGAATGCAATATACCAGGAACGGAATAGCTTTTTTAAAGGGGAATCTAAAAAGTTGCTAGTTCACAGTTCTAAGGCTGAGAAAATGTCCCAATTAAAACAAGTCTATAGAAATGTCCAATCAAAGGCATCCAGAGAAAGATACCTTGGTTCAAGAAGGCCAATGAAGTTCAGGGTTTCTCTTTTAAGTGAGAAGGCACATGGCAAACATAGTCAGGGTTTCTCTCTCAGCTGGAAGGACAAATGGTGAGCATGGCGTCATCTGCTAGCTTTTTATTCTGGCTTCCAGTTTCATGAAGCTCCCCAGGAGGCGTTTTCCTTCTTCATCTCCAAAGGTTACTGGATTGTGGATTCTCTGCTTTGTGGTGCTGCAGCATTCTCTACTCTCTCTGAATCTCTCATTTTCCAAAATGTTTCCTCTTTTATAGGACTCCAGTAAACCAATCAAGACCCACCCAAATGGGTGGAGACATATTGTCACCTAATCCAGTTTAACAACCACTCTTGATTAAATCACCATCTCCAGGGAGATGATCTGATTACAGTCTCAAACATACAGTATCGAATAGGGATTATTCTGCCTTTATGAAATGGGATTTAGATTAAAACATGGCTTTTCTAGGGGACATACATCCTTCATCCTTTCAAACCAACACATTCCAGCCTCTGGACCCTAAAAATAACATGTTTTCCCCATATACAAAATACATTAATTTCATACCAATATCAGAAATCCTTAAACCATTTCAATAGCAATACAAATGAAATACAAAATTAGAAACGTACAAACTCCTATTTAAGTTAGTTACAGCATAGTCTGTTCTAAGGCAAAATTATCTTCTGTCTCTGGACCTATAAAAACTCAAAACAAGTTATTTGCTGCCAACATACAAAGGAGGAACAGTCATGGGATACCTATATGCCTTTCCATAATAATACATGCCTTGTCTCTATCTAGAGCTTCGTCAATGACCAAAGACAGGGTAGATGTGGCTATTATAATAGACAGCAAACTCAAAGCAGGAGTCAAAATTAAATGATTCACAGAGATATGTGACATTGGCTAGTAAATCATAGGGTACCTAGAAATACAATAGAAGGGCAGTCTACTAAATTCTTTTTTGCGCTGTATAAACAAAAGAGTTCTAGGTTAAGTGAACAGAAGTCTAACCTGAATTACAAAAACACAGTGTCATGGCCCCTTAATCAATTTCCAGACTTGAGACAGTTTACAGACCCAGAGCCCCTTGAATGAAGGGGAGGCCAGCTCCCTTTGGGGGAGAACCCTGTTAAACTGCTACAAATTTATACTGTTAATCTTCTTCCAAGCCTTCCCCAAGGAGACTGATGGCCTTTTACCAGGGTAACTGTGCATTGGGGGAAAGGAAATGATCAGATATTTTGGGGATTATTAGACACTGGTTCAGAGTGACATTAATTCCAGGGGACCCAAAACATCACTCTTGTCTACCAGTGAGAGTGGGGGCTTATGGAGGCCAGGTGATCAATGGAGTTTTAGCTCAGGTCTGTCTCACAGTGGGCCCAGTGGGCCCCCGGACCCATTCTGTAGTTATTTCCCCAGCTCCAGAATGTATAATTGGTATTGACATACTGAGCAACTGGCAGAATCCCCACATTGGCTCGCTAACTCATGCAGTGAGGGCTATTATGGTGGGAAAGGCCAAATGGAAGCCACTAGAACTGCCCCTACCTAGCAAAATAGTAAATCAGAAGCAATACCAGATTCCTGGAGGGATTGCAGAGATTACTGCCACTCTTAAGGACTTGAAGAATGCAGGGGTGGTGATTCCCACCACATCCTCATTCAACTCTCCTATTTGGCCTGTGCAGAAAACAGATGGGTCTTGGAGGATGACAGTGGATTATTGTAAGCTCAACCAGGTGGTAACTCCAATTGCAGCTGCTGTTCCAGATGTAGTATCATTACTTGAGCAAATCAATACATCCCCTGGTACCAAGAGTGGTTCTTAAGAAACCAGAAATTGATGACCGGAAAATTCTGGGCTTCCAGGAAGGGAGACCACAGAGAATAGTGCCCTGTGTAGTGTCCTGTGTGAGGATTTAACCAAATGTGGAACCAGTCAGCCATTTCATAAAAAGCCAGGATTGGACATGGAGTTATCCAGGAAGGATTTGTGGAAATTCCTTATGTCTGATGGGCATGATCCAAAGCTACTGCATAGAAAGCCAATGAGAGTGCTATGGGACCTGAATAAACAAAGCCACTGCCAGTCTGGAGTGGGGGGCTCAGAGAAGGGACACATTGGAGGAAAAATAACTTCAGAGGCCAAACTATGGAGCCTGAGGTCTGAGGTCAAGAAGACTTGGGTCTGGAGAGCAGACCCACCCAAGCTGTTGAAGAGGGTAAGTTTGCCCCAAAGGCAGAGGATGGGCCTTCCACCTCATTGCAGTGGAAGAGTCATGCAACCTCAGACCTTGGAGAGGGGGCAGCACATTCCTTGGGGTTTGGGGAGAGCCTGGCTGCCACCACATGGAGGGGCTGAGCATGTGCCCCAAAGATGGCAGAGAGCCCGGGTGCAACCCTGATGCTTGGAACCAAGAAAAAGGTGGTGTCTCCAAAGTCCCCCAAGGTTGCATTCAGAGAGAGGCAGGCCTCTGCATAGGTCTTTGGAAAGGGTGGGACTGCCGCTTTCCTGCAGCTGCTCATTATTCTGTTATATGTATATACCATTTTTGCCCTTCCATTCATCAGTTAATGTACCCTTAGGCCATCCCTCCATCCATTGCAAATTGTAAAAAATGCCACCATAAGCACTTATGCAAATGTCTATTTGTGTCCCTGCTTTCTGTTCTTCCAAGTCTTTTTCTACTAACAAGTTTGCAGAATAATGTGTCAAACCAATATTTAGTCTCTTATGGAACTGCCACTCTGCCCTCCAGAGGGGCTGCAGCATTCTACTTCCCTATGATATAATCACAAGGTTATGCCTAAGTTATAATCACATAGTTATGCATTTACCACCACAATCTATGTGAGAGTATTGCCATCTCTTCCACAAAGAGAGAAGAAGAGATGTCCATGTCCTTTTTCCTTTCAAAACATTTGCTTGGTTTTGGAGCTACAAAAAGTTTAATTCTGGAGAGCTGAAGTGCTAAACTGTGAAAGGCAGAACTGGATTTTCTGAAATCTTTTACAACCAATGAGAGAATGGCTCATTAGCTTCAAAATTAAAAGTCCAGGACAGCCATGGTATTGAAACAGCAGAAAGCCAAAAGTAAATTAAGTCTTTCTAAAGTTGCAACACTGCCAGGTCTGGCTGAATTCCTATTTGAAGTAATCAGCCTCTCACTCTATTTGTACAATAGAACAAGGGACAATGTCTCTAGAGCAAAAAGATATCTAACACTGGGTGCGAAGTTTAGGTTCTGGTATCAAGTTGGTCAAGTGGATGATGCCCAGTTGTCTGTTCAGGCGAGCACTGGCCTGATGATTGCTATAAAGATTTTTGTGGCTGGTTGATAAACTGTAAGGCTGGTGTATTAAATCATCAGTCAGTTGATTGTATCTGTAGTTGATTTCATCTGCTATCAATCAAGATATGTCTCCCACAAATGAAATAATCCAATCAGTTGAAACTGTTAAGAAAGAAGAGAGACTTTTTCACTGTTTCTTCAGCCAGCTTTATAGCCTGACCTACAGATTTTGGACCCTTCCATTCCTATGGTTGTGTGAGACACTTTATAAATCTCATATTTACAGATATCCTCTATTGCTTCTGTTTGTCTAAAGAACCCTGAGGAATATATTGGGATAGAAATACAACAAACAAAACAATAAGCTAGAGATAAAATAGACAATAGAAGCAGAAGTCTGCATGTAAAATATTTTAAATATCTATGATTGAAATGTTCAGAAGTTAAAAGAAAGATAAACAAAATAGATATAAGGGTAGAGAATTTTGCCAGATTATGGTATCTATAAAAACATCAAATTAGACACTTTAAAACTTAACATTCTGAAATAAAAAATTAATGAATGGATTTAATGATGGAATTAAATGATCAGAACATATAATCAGGTTACTATATGGAAGGAAATAACTTATACACAACCTGAATCAGAAAGAAAACAAAAAGCATGATAAAAACAAAAATTTTGGCCAATTTATTTTAACAAGAATGCAAAGACAACTAAATGGGGGGAAAGAATAATCTTGTCAACAAATGATGTTGGGACATCTGGATACCTGCATGCAAAAGGAAGAAGTTGAATCCCTTCACTCATACCATATACAAAAATTAACTCAAAATAGATTACAGACTTAATGTGAAATCTAAAACAATAAAACTCAGGAAAAAAGTATAGAAATAAATCCTTATGACCTTGGATTTGGCAGTGTTTTCTTAGATATGCTATCAAAGGCAGAAATAATAAAAGAAAAAAACAAATAACTTGGGCTTCATCAGTATTAAAACTTTAGTGCTTCAAATGACTTCATCAAAAAAGTTTAAAACAACCCATGAAATGGGAGAAAGTATTTGAAAATCATTTATTTGGTAAAGAACTCAAATCAAAACAAAATAATGGAATTTCAGAAGGAGAAGAAAATAACAGTGGAGGAGAAACACCACTCACTGTGTTAAAAAAGACATCAAGTCACAGATTTAAAAAGCTTAGAGAATCTCAATTCAGGATAAACAAAAAGGAAACTCTACACAAAACATCAGAGTAAAACTGCTTCAGCCAAAGACCAGGAGAAAATCTGAAGCAGCCATTGGAAAAAAAAAAAAGAACCACACATTATCTTGAAAGTAAATGATAAGAATGACAGCTGACTTTTCAATAGAGAGAATGAAAATCAGAAGAAAATGAGACGACATTTTTAAGTGCTGAGAAAAAAGCTCTGCCAACTTTATATACCTACCTCAAACATGAAAGTGAAATAAGGACTTTTTCAGATAAACAAAAAAGAACTTTCAAAAGCAGTTCCAAACAAAACAAAACAGAATAAAACAAACAAACAAAACAAAAACTAAATAGAGTTCTCAGGAGGAACAGAAATGTTATCAGGTGGACCTTGAAATGTGGGAAGGAGTAATGAACACCAGAAGGGAAAGATGGGTGAGCAATTAGAAATGAAAACTGACTGTTAGAAACAACAATAATAGCATTTTGTGGTATTTAAAATGCATACACAATAATAATAATGCAGGAGGTAGGATGAGACAAATAGATCTAACAAGTTGTAAAGTTCTAGCATTATTAGTAAAATGGTAAAACTAATAATTTGAATCACATTTACATAAGCCATATGCATGTTATAATCATTAGAATATCCAAAAAAATTAAAATATAACTAATAATTCATGGTTTAAGATGCTAAACAGAATGTGCTTGCAAAACCGCAAGTTCACAGAGACAAGTAAAGTTTGAGAATGTGTCAGGGCTAAGAGGAGTCTAAGGAAACATGTAGTTGTAGTTCCTGGATGACATCCTGGAAGAAAAAAATAAGATGTTAGGTAAATACTAAAGAATGAAGTATGGATGTCAGTTAATAATAAGGTATGAATATTATTTATTAATTGTAACAAATGTACCATACTAATATGAGATGCTAACAATAAATGAAACTGGGTTCAGGATAGATAGGAACTCTTTTTGCTATCTTTGCACCTTTTTTTGTAAATTTTATTTTAAAAAAAGTAAATTTTATTTAAAAATGAAACAATTCTATCACTCCACCTATCATCCCATCTATACATCCATAGATGTTATCTGAAAATATGCTCACCAGAACTCCTCTATATTGACAATTATAAAATCTTTGTCTATAGCTCAGATTTGACCCTGATATCCAGATAAACACACACACATACACAAATACATATGGACACATAAGTACTTGTGGGTACTATATGTATGGATTGCTACACAAGTGACTTGATCTGGACATCTTTCAGGCATGTAAAATTCAACATTTCTCTGGAGATGATGAGAAATACTTAATTGATAATACTGTGACAGTGTGCTGAAGGAGCATGCTTTTAATGCCATATAAGAATTCATTTGATGAATGTTTACTGGGTGACTAACATATGCCAGATGTTGTAGATACTATCAATTTATAGATAAGCAGAAATACACCTATTCTGTCATCAAAGAATTTACAATATATTGGGAAAGGCAGACACTAAGCACATAATATGATGAATCTGAAATAAAAGCTAAATTTGTCCATTTCCTGCAACTTGCGCTTACCTTTATTGTAACACTATCACATTTTATCTCATTTATAAAGTCACATATTTATCATGCTAATTATGCTGTACATGTAGTAGATCCTCAGTGAAAGTTTATGAAAGCATTTGCTTCAATTTTGCTCATTTCACTTGTTGAAGAATTAAATGAATGGGAAAACTCCCTCTGATTTATAACACCAAGGGATATTTGATCTAGTAAAAAGCATCTGGTCTCCAGGATCTCACTAACTTCTGGCATGATTCTGACTGCACTTTGGTAAAGACCAGAGTGCCCAACTATTCCCATTTTTCAGGAATTCATCTGATTTTCAGAACTTTGAAAAACTCAAGTTCTGGATAAACCTGGAAGTTGGTCAGCACAGAAAACCCTGTGTTAAATTCTGGAACATAGTTACCTCTTTCTCATTCAAAGAATAAGAATCAAATGCATCAGTGGTCATGGACAAACACTTAGAAAGCATTTACCCAGTGCATCTCTTTATGGGCTTTACCTTGATTAACCCTCACAGTATCCCTGTGAGGTACATACCATTATTATCTCCACTTGACAAAGGATGGGAGCAAGCACAGAACATTAAAACATGGGCCTACAATTCAAACCCAGGGTTGTTGAAAGCTGACCCTATGCTCTTGACCATGATGTTCAAATGCAGTGAGACAGCATGTCATGTTGCTATTGAGGTTGTTTTTAATTTTTTTCCAATTCTCAAAAATCATCCAAGTATACCACAAGTCAACTACACATTGTAAGCCAAAAAGAAAAAAAAAAAACTTAGCCCATGTAAATATTGCAGATCAGTCTTGAGAAAAGAGTTTTCTCAGAATGAATATGTGTGAAGCTACTTCAGGCTAGTTGTACCAAAAGTCAATCAATTTGGAGAGCTGACCATCGCCCGCCTGCAAAAACTTTTTGTTAGTCTGTGAAGCTTACAGTTAGCTTGCCTCGGTACCACAATTCTGGCAGGAGTTGCTTTTTCCAAGTGTCTGATTTATGCATTTATAGTCGCTCAGATTCTGTGGACTTGGGAGGGTTTTTCCAGAGAGGTTAGTGATTTCGAATTTGGCAAGCACTTTGGCTTCTCAGTCTGTTTTGAGTGAAAATCAATTTATACTCTTTACAAACATGTGACAGCCTAAATCAGGCAATTGAGTTCACTCCTAAAACACAATGGGAGTTTGTTTCATTTTTTTGAGGAGATGGACAAAACGCTTTCTACTGGTTTCAAACATACCCTTGTCATGCCACAGCAATTTGACAAGTATGGTATTCTACCATTCTTCATTCTGCAGATGAAGAAAACAGAAGGAAGAGAGGTTAGATTTTCTGCCGAGACAGTACACAGGCAGGCAGGGAAGGAGCCAGGTTCAGGATCCACAGGTCCTAAATGTCCCAACCAATCAGAGCTGCTTAATATTTCTCTGTGGCACCCCTGATAGTTGATGCTCAGATTTAGCAGTATCCATTGTCCTAACTAACCTATTCAGAAAGTCTTTCCATTCAGAAATCTTTTAATTAAAGATGGTCTGAAGAAAGTGGCGCTTTCAATCAAAACTCCAAAACAGTTCAGTGCTATAAAACTAATTTAAAATGGGATAAAGTGGGAAATAAAAGAGCCGGTTACAATTACACCATTTAGACTTTAAATGGCAAGTAATTCTAGTGATTAAGAGACTGTTGATGTAATGTGGTTTAAAAAAACACATAGGGCAAATGGAGTTGCAGTTGGGAGTGGATCATTTTTCACAAGATAGTAGGCTTAAGAGACATTTGACATTTTCCAATGATAGTAGACTTAAGAGAAAATTCTAATGTAGAAAATACACAGTTCCTTAAAAATATGATTTTTTTTGTTCTCCCCAGTTCTGCCTGCAAATTCTAACTTTGCATATCATCCCTTTCCTAAATATATACATTCTGAAATATTCTCCTGTTAGCTTCTCAATACTTTGAAAAGGAGTTATCACTCTGAACTTTCTTTCCCAATTACTTCACAAGATTTTATCCAAAGCAGGCCTGGTGTTTTCCACTACAGTAAATCTGATAGATTTTAATGATTCTGCTCCCAAACATCTGGAAAATTCCATGGTTGTATAGCCTACTTCTTCGTTCTGTTTTGTTTGTTTCAAGAAAACTATCACCACCTTTAGTATGAAGGGCTCTGAGGTGGGCTTTTCTTTTGGGAAAATCACTGAAATTTGAGCTTGTCTAGTGGAAAACTTTGCCCAGAAACAGGGTCCTTGTTTGAGACTGACACGGTTATTTCTGTTGTGATCCTCAATCACCATGGCCATCTTCTCCTCAGTTTTGCCTGCAAATTCTAACTTAGTACATCAGTGAAAACCATTGGTTTCAAAGGCTACGATACTTGGACCAGTGATTGACTGGTCCTGAGTCTCCTGCCTGTTCAAATCATTCTTAGAAGCTGTAACTGAACTCATATTCTGCGCAAATTGGTCAATTTGGAGGCAAATACACTGTGGTGAGTATTAGTAATAATTTAGTAGAAATCAAAGGTATTCCAAACTGGGAGCCTGAAGACAGCTGAAACATCATAAAGTGCAATAGCATTTAGTTTAGAATAATGTTTTACTTTAGCAATTCATAACTATTCAGATACTAGTCCATTTGCATGCTCAACTCCAATCGCCACAATCTGATACTAAAAGGTATATAACAGTTATGAGACACAACAGGATAAATTCAAAAGCATGCAAGTACTTTTAAAATTTAATCAAAAAGCAAATCCTAAGTGAGATGATTGGGCACAATTTAAAACATTTCCATGTTTTCTAAAACTGAGGTCCCATAAGGTATTTCCCAGATGTAATGGACATGTATAAAGTTTATGTCAGTCCAGAATCTTTTGAAAACCATTCTTATATTTGAAGGTAGCTTTCCACATTGTGTTTCCCTCTTTTCTAAATGAGAGGTCAAGGCATCAATTTTCTGACCTAGGTGTACTGGTTTGAAAGGATGATGTGCCCTAGAAAAGCCATGTTTTATCCTGATCCAATCTTCTGGGAGTAGCCATTTTTTTTAATCCCTATTCAGCACTTTGGGTTGGAAACTCCACAGAGATATGACTCCCCTAATTGTGGGTATTGACTTTTATTTTTATTTTCTGTTTTTTTTTTTAATTTTTGCATGGGCTGGAACCAGAAATTGAACCTGGGTCTCTGGCTTGCAGGCAAGAACTCTGCCTGCTGAGCCACCGTGGCCTACCCAGTATTAACCTTTGATTAGATGGCGATGTGACTTCACCCATTCCAAGTGGGTATGGATTATTTTATTGGAATCCTTTAAAAGAGGAAGTATTTTGGAGAAAGCTTGAGAACGATGAGAAACCCACAGATCCACAAGAGCCCACTCAGCCAGAGACCTTTGGAGATGAAGAAGCACCCCTAGGGGAGCTTCCCCCAGAAGCAAGAAAGCCTGGAGTGAAAGCTAATAGATGTCACCATGTTCGCCATGTGCCTTTCCAGTTGAGAGAGAAACCCTCAACATCATCAGCTTTTCTTGAGTGAATGTAACCTCTTGTTGGTGCCTTACTTTGGAGAATTTTATAGCCTTGCTTTAATTGGGACATTTTCATGGCCTTAGAACTGTAAATTAGCAACTGAATAAACTCCCCCCTTTTAAAAGCCATTCTGTTTTTGGAATATTGAATTCCAGCAGCTAGCAAACTAGAACACTAGGTTCCAAAAATCAGAGGGCACAAACAGAAGGTGTTTCCTAGAGCAGAGAGCAACGTAAGGAATGAGGCATGTTCAGAATCCATTTTTTCTAAGTATAGAAGAACATGACATAGGGACATTGAGCTTTCAAATGTAGCAGCAACAGACGTCCTTGCAATAACTTTCCAAAATTCTTTGTTCACTTCACCAGAAAGGGCTGTGCTGACTGGGGCCTTTGGCAGTGGTATTATGCCTACAAGAAGTCCAGTGGCATTATTTCAACATTGTCCTAATAGTTTAGCTCATGAACCTAATTCATGGTCTTTCATGGAGATTATGTGAACTCCACAATTTGATTTAATGAATTTGTTTTCATCTTAAAGTAGCTGGAGTGGGTTCTGTTGTTTGCAATTAAGAACCCTTACAAATACAGAAATTGTGACCAGAAGTATTTACAGGCAACAAACCTTTAAGAAAATAGGGAACTGTGATTGACTCCTGGGTCCATGCTCCAATTGTAGCAAAACATTTACCAAAATTATCAGTGTGGTCCCCTGGAATTAGGTGTCTCTGGAGGGTAAATTAGCATGCCCTATACCATTATCAAGGGCCTGAGAAACAGTAAGACTGCAGAATAGAAAATTTCTTTTAAAATGCACCAGAGCAGATAACAACTAACTTAGTATAAATTCTAGGCTTGATATGTAATTAGCTGAAGTGAATACTGTAGAAATCCCTGTGATAAATATATTAGAGATAAGGCAACATTTTTCTGATATCAGATTTGTCTCAAATGCCTGAATACATTGGTCACCATACTACAAATAAACTAATTGATGTCCACAGCTCCTTTTACCCTACACTACAACTTTGCAGTAGGAATTATTTTTAATAATTGCCTTGGTCTAACAAGAACTAAATAGGTTAAAAAAAGAAATTGCTTCACACGTGTGGTCTTCTACTTACCTTTTTTATTTAAAACCTATTTTCACATTATTCTAATAAACAGAACATAAATATAAAGTCATTTCTTCATGAATTCAAACTTAATCTGACAAGAGAAGAAATCTTTCAATTAAATCTGCTTTGATTAGTAGCAAATGGTCAACCTGATTTCTTATTAAGAAAATACTGAAGTTGCCTGTTAGTCCAAATTGACAAAATTGATCAAACATTGACTTGTCTTTCTAATATATAAAGTTATTTTTCAACTCTTCAAATGGAGGTTTTTCAATAACTAAATATGCTTTATCACTTTTTGTCCTTGCTGGGCGTCTATATCTATGCTTGTAAAGGGAAAAGCTTTTTTTACCCCTGATAAAATAACATAGTCACTTCTAAGTTCAAAGGGAAATGCTAAAAAGTAGCGATGATCTATTAATCTGGATCTAATGCCTTATAGAAATCTCAAGTTTCTATATTATTTATAAAGGAAATTAATCTACATGATGTAATTTTATCTTCTATTTATACCATTATTCTTTATACAACATAAACATAGAATTCAGTGATGTTATTACATGTCATAAATGTCATCATAATTTGTCTTTACACATCATAAATATCTTAGTGTGTGACATTATTGCACCTTCGGGTGTCTCTTTCCATATTTATGGTAATTACATCAAAGTATTTACTATAATTATGTCATTTGATGAAATTACAGTAATTACTTCTAAAAATGATAGCCCATGACTAATGAATTAAAATAGCATGGAAATTCACATTAAAAATGACATTAAAATAATGTTAAGGATCTGATAACTCACAAGAGCAAGAACATTCATTACTGAGTTTTTAATCATGAAATATAACTCTAAAGATTTTCTCTTGTTGAAGATTTTATGTTTATGGAGGATTGGGAGATCTTGTAATGGTATAGTGAACTATCAAGAAATGTATTTATTTTTTGTAATTGAAATCCAATTGCAAGCATTATTTTTAGCAAAACCAAAGTATAACTAAACAATTAACTTTCTAACAATCATAGAAGGCAATTAAAATCCTCGCCAATCCCACTCATCCCCTGTCACTCTATTATTTATAGTCTGTCAAAACAGGTTTATGTAGCCTATTTAATATGTATTGGGTACATATTAAATAGAATGGGTACATACTAGACCCAGGAAGACCTTGCTTTTCAAGAGTTGAAATTCATATTCATATATCACAAAACATAGTGTTGGAAAGAACTAAGAAATCATTTCATTCAGCCTCTGCCTCCAGATACATGACACTTAACAATGGCTGAGAAATAGCTCTTTGATGTTAGCGGTATCTATGGAAAGAGGCTCCACAGTCTCCCACAAAAGCCTATTTTAAGGTTTGTCTTTCATTATGAAAAACATTTTTCTATCTACTTCTTTGCTGCATGAAGACACTTCTTCAGTCAAGGTGAGCTTATACTTCTCATGTTTGCCACCCTCCCCCATTTACCCATTTGTCTTTATATCCTCACCATGAGCATTCTCTGATACTTCCTGCCACCAGGCCTTTCAGATTTTGATCTATAGTTTTAAACATTACGCAAACATTTGCCTGTTCATTATGTGCTATTCTAGGTTCTGGGACAAAAGCAAAAATTCTTGTCCTTATGGGGTTTATGTAGAAAGACAATGAACAAAATTGGAGTTCAAGGGAATATAAGACAAAATAAATAAATGATTATAAAAGGTATTAGTAGTAATCTGTGCTGCAGAATGATAATAGGATAGAGAGTGCCAGGAAATGGAGGGGAGGTAAAATTGCAATATTTACTATGGTCTGAAGTTTTCAATAGATCTAATTGAGAAGGTGGCATCAGAGCAAAGACTAAATAGGGCGGGAGTCATGGGGTTAGTTGTGGAGGCCAAACCTGTAGAAAGGCTTTGAAGGAGGAGCATGCCTGGTGCAGTGGGATATCAAGGAGGCCTGTCCTTGGAGCAGAGAGAGCAAAGGGACAAGGATGATGAGATGGCCGCCAGGGAGGTGGAGGTAGAGGCTTGATTTTAGACTTGATACATTTGAAATCCTTTTTGGACTTCCAAGTAGATATATAAAATAGGCAGTTTGTTAGTCAAGTTTATGTATGCCAATTTTGAATTCATAAGCATAGAGATGCTACATAAGGTGTGAGTGAACCTGGGGTAGAGAAAAGGGAAAAGAACAATGCCCCAACAAGGAGAAGCCAGCAAAGATTACTAAAAAAAAATGGTCAATAGGATAATAGGAGAATGGTTTTCTGATTGTTAGTCAAATAAAAAAAGTATGTAAAGGGGAGAGACTGATAAACAGTATTAAATATTTCAGCAGAGCAAGTGAGATGAGGACTGACTGTTTCAGTTTGCTGAAGCTGCTAGAATGCAAAATATCAGAAACAAGTTGGCTTTTACAATGGGGATGTATTAGTTTAATATTTACAGTTCTAAGGCCATGAAAATGTCCCAATTAAGGCAGCAACAGGAAGACAGCATTTCTGAAGAAAGGCTGCTGGCATCCGGGGTCCCAATGTCAGATAGCAAGGCACAAGGGTATTTGCTGGTTCTTCACTCCTGGGTTCCGTTGCTTTCAGCTTCTGGCTTCAGTGATTTTCTCTTTGAGAATCTATGGGTACTCTCTTAGCTCTCCTGGGGTTTTTCTCTTTCTATAAGCTCTCTTGACTTTTCTGTCTTTTATACTCTAAAAAGGACTCCAGTAAAGAATTAAAACCCACCTTGAATGGGCTGGGTTACATCTCAATTGAAACAACCTAATCAAAAGGTCCCACCTACAATAAGTCTGCCCCTATGAGAATGGATTAAAAGAGCATGGCCTTTTCTTAGGTACATGAGAGCTTTTACTGTTAGGACTAAAGCAGATCATTGAACATGGTAGTAAAATGTAATACTCACATTCCCTCTGCTCTAGACCATCCATATGATAATTACCCATGCTTTGAATCACAATTCAAGGTGCTACTAAACAAAAATAATAGCAAGTCTATGAAGCTTTCTATTCCACAAGGTGCAACTAAACAGAAATAATAACAAGTATAGGAAGGTTTGTATTTTATAACCCCCATGCTCCGCTCTCTGTATATGCTCATTACATTCCCACAGCAGACTTGGATATTTCAGATAATGAAATGCAGAAGATTTAATTGACTCATGAATTCTCAAATCCAAGCTTTACACTTGAATTTTTTCTAGTATAGATACTTTTAAAATGTTTGATTAAAGTGTCTCCTACTCTGCCAGCCTCATCACTCTCTCTTTTCTCAGACTTCTTATGTCAGTGGTTACTAAAATGCAGATGGGTGACCTCTGAAGGGGAGATGTCCCAAGACCCTCTCAGGGTGGTCAGTGATATCAAAACCATTTCTATAATCATACTAAGATATATTTGCCTTTTTCTTCTCATTCTTCTATGAGCACAGATTTGAATTTTGCAGGCATCATATCACAACGGAATGAAGGTAGAAGTAGATATGAGGATCCAGCTGACTTCTGCTATGCAATATATTAAAGGTAGCTGGGAAAAGTCAATGACAGTCTTCTCATTTAATGTTGTTGTTTTGGATAATATAGTTATATTATTGAAAAAATAAGGCACTACTGTTAATATGTAATGGGGTTTTAATGGTTATTTTAGTGAATTAATAAATTGTTAAAGATTTCTAACTTTTAATATGGAAAATATCAATAAATATGCCTAAATCGAAAAGCCCTTTGGGGTCATCAGTAGTTTTGATAACCACTGTCTATAGTCCCTGAGCCCATGTCACTCTCCTTTATATTCTCTTACATAATAGTTGGTATTTGTTTACTTTTCTTTTACATAATCCCTACATTTCTTCCCAAATTATTAGCTCTTCAGGCTATAAGGACTATACTTTTGATTATTATTTTTTGGGTCTCCATAGGTGGCAGGTAGTTAATCAATTTCCAATTAATATTTAATGATTTCTGATAGACTGGTTGGTTTACAAAATCCCTTTTCTGGTTTCTTAAACAAAACCAAATCAAACAAACAAACAAAAACCCCTCTAGTTATAACTTCACTGTGTTTAGAGATAGCTTCTTCTCTTAAAGATTCACTTATATTCAAAATAATTATTTATTTAGCTTATGGTGCATAGAAGGCATCAAGGAAATACCACCAAGATAGAAGAGACACATCTGTCTTCCAGGCATTTATAAGACAGTAGAAAAAATTAGATGTAGTGTAGGAGATTACACTATGTACCCAGATTTACACACATGTACCCAAATTTACACATGGTCTTGGTCTCGAGCCACGTTTCTGTGGATGTGAACTTGTAAATCTGACTTCTTGAAGATGTTATTTTAATTAAGGTGTGGCCTCACTAAATGATGTTGGGCCTTAAAATGAATTACTAGATTCCTTTATAAACAGGAGAAATGCAGGCATAGTCAGAGAAAGTCAGGGAGGAGCCAGAAACCATATGACAATGGGAATCAGCAGTCTTTGGGAATTGGCAGTCAGCAGGAACCCAGAAGAGAAGACATCACAGTCAGGGAAAGGCAGGCCTGGTGGTGGGGGGCGGGGGTAGGGGGAGTGGCCCAAGAGTGCCATCTACTGGGAAGAAGCAGTAAGTGCAGTCTGTTTCTTTCTTCCTTTTCTGTAGGCACCAGTCTGAGTTCACTCCCAATATACGTTGGGACGTCTCCTTCTGGCTTTGGGGCCTACTATTGCTGAGGTGTTCATGGTTTTTGGGGGGTGCATGGGCTGGGAACTGAGGCTAGTTCTCCCACTTGGTGGCTGGGCGTTCTGCCACTGAACTACCTGTGTACCCTTGCCTAGTGTTTAATAGACCCTCAAGTAGAATTGCATTCCCTGCATGGATCCAGGCCTTGGTTTGGTGGGGAATTACTGAGAAGAAAAGTGTAAAAGGAGGCCTTCAGTGCAAACCCAAGTAAATATAAAACTTTCAATAAGTGAAGGAAACCAACTTGCAAAATAACTTTATTAAGATAATCAAATGCCCTGAACACAACAGAAAATTACAAAGCACATGAAGATCCAGGCAGAAATGGACCAGCTAAATGACCAAATCAAAACACTGGAGGGGGTCACGCAGAATATGGAAAAACTACTCAAGGATATTTATAAAGAAATAAAAGATATAAAGAAGACATCAGAAGAGCATAAAGAAGAATTCAAAAGATTAAATAGAAAAATAGCAGATCTCATAGATTAGAAATTAGAAATATACTAGAGCCATACAAAAGCAGTTTTGAAGAGGCAGAAAGAGGAATAAGTGAGCTAGAAAACAGAAGAATTGAACTAGAGTGCATAAAAGAACAAATGGCAAGAAAGATAGGAAAAAATGGAACTGGAGCTCAAGGAATTGGCAGACAACAAAAGTTGCACAAATTAAGAATCACTGGTGTCCCAGGAAGAGAAGAGAAGAGTAAAGGGCTGGGAAGGTTAGTTGAAGAGTTAGTTGGAGAAAACTTCCCAACCCTTATTAAAGATACAAATACTCAAATCAAAGAGTCCTAACCCCCAAAAGAATAAATAAATAAGCCTACTTCAAGACATATACTAAGCAGTCTGTCAAATGTTGAAGAGCAGCAGAAAGTCCTGGAAGCAGCACAAGGAAAGTGACCTACTACATGGAAGAGAAACTACATAAGACTAAGTTTGGACAACTCAATAGGCAACATGGAGGCAAGAAGGTAGTGGTATGATATATTTAAGATCCTGAATGAGAATTAGCCAAGAATTATTTATCCAGCCAAACTGTCCTTCAAAATTGAAGAAGAAATTAAAATCTTCAAAGACAAAGACTGAAAGAACTAGTCAACAAGAGATCTACCTTCAAGAAATACTAAAGGGAGTCCTTTCAGCTACAAAAAAAAAAAAAGACAGCTGAAGGAATTCTGGAGGAGGGCACAGAATTGAAGGTACAAGTAAGGGTAATTTAAAGGATAAAAAAGAGAGAGCAGGGGAAGGATATATAGATCTGTAAAATAAAAACTAAGGTTTATTTGGAAGATTCAAGAACTGCTTTTACAGCAATAACTTTAAACATTAACAGACTAAACTCATCAATTAAAATATACAGATTGGCAGAAGGGATTAAAAAATATAATCTGTCGGTATGCTGTTTACAAGAGATGCATCTTAGACCCAAAGACATAAATTAATTGAAAGTGAAAGGATGAAAAAAGATGTTCCATGCAAGCTATAACCAAAAGAAGGCAGGAGTGGCTATAATAATATCAGATAAAATAGACTTTAAATGTAAAGACATCATAAGAGACAAAGAAGGACAGTACATATTAGTGAAAGGGACAACTCACTAAGAAGAAAGGACAATCATAAATAACAATCATAAATTCGTGCTTTGAGGAAATCACAAATCCTCCCAATCAAGGAGCTTAAAAGCACATGAGGCCAAAAAAAAGTAAATGAGGCAGACATTAGCAAAACTGAAAGGAGCTATAGACATTTCAACAATAATAGTGGGAGACTTCAATACACCACTCTCCTCCATAGATAGAACAACCAGATAGAGGATCAACAAAGAAATAGAGAAGTTAAACAATACAGTAAATGAATTGGACCTAATAGACATATATAGATTGTTATACAATGAAGCACCATGATATACATTGTTCTCTAGTGCTCATGGAACACTCTCCAGGATAGATCATATGCAGGGACACAAAACAGATCTTTATCAGTTTAATAAAATTGAAATTACCCAAAGCAATTTTTCTGACCACAACAGAATGAAGCTGGAAATTAATAATCACTAAACAACCAGAACTCTCACAAATATACGGAGATTAAACAACACACTCTTAAATAATCACTGGGTCAAAGAAGAAATTGCTAGAGAAATCAATAAATACCTGGAGATGAATGATAATCAGTGTTATGGTCAGGGACATGTGTCAACCTGGCCAAGTGGTGGTACCTGTTTGTCTGGCTGGGCAAGTGCTGGCCTGTCTGTTGCAATGAGGACATTTCATAGAATTAAATCATGATCATGTCAGCTGCATCCACAGCTGATTCCATTTGTATTCAGCCAAGGGGAGTGTCTTCTGCAATGAGTGATGCTTAATCTAATCACCAAAAGCCTTATAAGGAGGATTCAGAAGAGACAGGCTCTTCCTGTTTTGGCTGGTGAGCCTCTCCTGTGGAGTTCATCCAGACCTTCCATCGGAATCCTCAGCTTCACAGCCTGCCCTGCCAATTTTGGACTCTGTGTTCCCGCGGTCACGTGAGACACTTTTATAAATTTTATATTTGCAAGTGTTCCCTGTTGATTCTGTTTCTCTAGAGAACCCTAACTAATACAGTGAGGATACAACATACCCGAACTTATGGGATGTGGCAAAGGCAGCGCTGAGGGGGAAATTTATTGCCCTAAATGTCTATATTAAAAAAACGAGAACAAGCAAAAATTGAGGACTTAACAGCTCACCTGGTGAAATTAGAGAAAGAACAGCAAACCAACCCCAAAGCAAATAGATGAAGAGAAATGACGAATATTAAAACTGAAATAAATGAACTGGAGAACAACAACAAGAACAAAATAAAACAATAAAAAGAATCAATAAAACCAAAAATTGGTTCTTTGAGAAAATCAACAAAATTGATGGAGCCCTTGATAGGCTGAGAAAGGGAAAAAGAGAGGATGCAAATAAACAAAATCAGAATGGGTGGGGGGGTTGTTGCAATAAATGCTGAAAAAACCTTTAAATCATAAGAGAATACTATGAACAACAATACCTGGACAAATTACACAACTTAGATGAAATGGACAATCCTAGAAACACATGAACAACATACACTGACTTGAGAAGAAATAGAAAATGTCAACATACCAATGACAAGTTAAGAGATTTAGTCAGTCATCAAAAATCTTCCTACAAAGAAAAGCTCAGGATCAAAAAGCTTCACAGGGGAATTTTATCAAACATTCCAAACAGAACTAGCACCAGTCCTGCTCAAACTCTTACAAAAAATTGAGGAAAAAGGAACTCTACCTAACTCATCTTATGAAGTTAACATCACTCTAATACCAAAACCAGATAAAGATGCTACAAGAAAGGAAAACTACAGACCCATCTCCTTAACAAATACAGATACAAAAATTCTCAATAAAATATTAGTAAATCAAATCCAATGACACATTAGAAGAATTATACATCACAACCAAGTCGGGGTTTATACCAGGAATACAAGGGTGGTTCAACATAAAATCAATCAATATCATACAGAACATTAACAAATTCAAAGGGAAAAAAATCAGATGATCATACTGATAGATACTGAAAAGCACTCAACAAAATTCAGCATCCTTTTCTGATGAAAACATTTCAAAAGGTAGGAATTGAAGGAATCTTTCTCAATATCATAAAAGGCATATATGAAAAACCCATAGCCAGCATCATACTTACTGGTAAGAGATTGAAAGCATTCCCTCTAAGACCAAGACTAAGACAAGGATGCCTATTGTCACCACTCTTATTCAACATTATACTAGAAGTCCTAAATAATAGGCATCCAAATAGAAAAGGAGGAAGTAAAACTTTCACTGTTTACAGACAACATGATCCTATACTTGGGAAATCTATGACAAAGCTACTTGAGCTATCAAACAAATTCAGCAAAGTGGCAGGATACAAGATTACTGTACAAAAATCAGTAATGTTTCCATATAGAGGTAACAACCTAATTAAAGAGAAAATTAAGGAATATGCTATGATTTCTTTCAGAAATTTCTTACAAGGATATTGGAGCCTGGATTGTAAGCTCTTTTTTTTTGTCATAAATCATGTTTATTTCTGACAGTAAGAAATTTGAATTATCATTCAAATATGAGGATATTCAGTGAACCTTAAAAGAAAATGCTCTGATTAAAATATTTAAGCACAGTTACACATTGGTTTTTTTTCTATCGGCATCATTGATTCCATTGCTTTAATAACTAGTTGCAAAAGTGCCAAAGGTTCAAAATCAGGGTTTACATTACAATACAACCCTATTACTATTACATTGTTTATTAATGTATGAGCACCGATTCAAAATTCAAAAGTGTAACACAGGCATAAAGTAGTTAGTGAATGCAAAGTTTTTAGTGAATGGAGGAACAACATATTCACAGTATATTGAGAGGAGGGAAATCAAATCAGAATCTGACATGATGAAAATGGATTTGCAGTGAAATAAAAATTCAGTAGATGGAGCTTTTCGGTTACTGTTATATAATCTTTAGTTAAGGCTGCCATTAAAAATAAAATATAGGAAATTTAGAAATTTCATAATGCTCATCTCTTCTGAGATTAAAACTTTTCAGTCATTATTTATGAAATATAGATTTTAAGTCAAATAATATTTAAACCGATTTACCATTTTATTATATGTATCAGTTTCTGTGGGTCCAACTATCATCATATTGTCATTTTGCTAGGAAATTTTATTGTTGCCAATGCAACTCATCAACGCTTTGATAGTTAGATAAAAATGTCTGTGATGTAGTGAATTTTTTTTAAACTTTTTTATTAATTAAAAAACTTAACAAAAGAACATTAATATATCATTCCATTCTA
>PVIY010032735.1:0-28716 GCA_004026745.1 Myrmecophaga tridactyla
TGCCAGGTGTGGGGCCAGGGTTTGGGTGGTTATAGCATAAGAATCGGGGTCTAAAGGGGTTCACGTTTGAGAGGAGTCACTTGTTGCCTGGTGGGAGTGGCGCATGTGAAGGTAACACATTCAAGGAAGGCAGCTTGGCTTGCCTCCTAGTCCTCTTCTCCTTATTTCTGTACTCTTGTGGTCTCTAGACTTCCATTTAGAAATGGGCATGTTAGGCTGTTTGCACTAGTTGGATGGTGTCTGGCTTTCTGCATCTGAATTCCTAAGCTTTTGCAACCAAGATCTTCCTATGGGGTGTAGAAGACCCTCCCAGGTCGCTTACACCCTGGAATTGTTTTCTCAGTTGCTTTTCCACCCCTTCTCTAGCTGTTGCTTGGAGCAGGGATAAACTTGACCTAATCTATTCTGCCATCTTTCCAGAACTCTGGTACTGGTTCTTGTATTTCGGTCTTTGGGGCATTTTGAGTTAATTTTTATATAAGGTGTGAGATATGAGTCCTCTTTCATTCTTTTGGATATGGACTGTCTGGTTTTCCTAACATTGTATATTTTAGGATTTTAATGTTTTATTATTTTTTTATGGTCCCTGAAGATCTATTAATATGTTCTTTGCTTTCATGGTATTTTCCTCCTGGGTGATTTCCATTGTTCTAACCTCAAGTTCATGCATTCCTTCTTCTTCCATATCCAATTGACTGTTAAACTCATTGAATTATTTAAAAAAAATTTCTGGGATTCTATCATCAATTTTATAATTTCCATTACAGTTTCAAAAAATCATTGTTAAATAATTCCACACTCCTGGGCATCTTAATATTCGCATCTGTTGAACGTCTTTTCTCCTTTGAGGCTCTCCTCATTCTTGGTAGGAAGAGTGATTTTCCACTGTATCCTAGAAATTTTGGTTTTTATGGCTTGAAACTTTGGATTTTACTTATCTATTTCAGTAGTCTCCATTACTAGCATGCAGGGTGCAAGCCCAGGCTCACCACTTGGCTTCACTGACCCCATGGGAGAAAGAATAGATGCCTTGTTATCTCAGGGTGTTGGAAATTTATGATCTTCACTTGTTCTCTGCTGATAGGAGGTTGGGAGATCTTCGGTTACTTCTATAATTTTTTTCTAGAAAGTTCTGATGTTGTGAAAAAGGTGGCAGTATTGCTCCTTTCCTGAGCCTCATGCTTGAGATTGCAGGTCCTTTAGGGGACTTTTTTGTTTGAGCCTGATATCATTTCTGAGATGCAATCTTCTCCAATGCTTATTCCATGATATGTATACAAGAGGCAAAAATAAAACTCAAATAGCCCACTGCTTATTACTCCTTGAGTCTCAAATTCTTAGCCATGTCTACTTCTCTACCCCTACCAAGTCTTCATAGTTTCATTCTATATATATTGTATCCAGGATTTTTAGTTGTACTTGGCAAAATGTAAGCAAAGATGTTTCTAACATATTGTTTTCAGAAGAGGACACCAAAAATTCCCTTTTAATTTATACGCAGGATATTCTTTGCAATTTTCCAAAAGTTGACATTTCTTTCGTAATATAAGTGAAAAATCAAACAAATATCTAGGGACTCAAAGAACTGCAAGAACTTTGCCTGTTTATCTTAGCTATCCTACAGTTAAACATCAATTCACAGAAAATAACTTTATTATATTGGAATATTATAAAACAAACATATTTATTAATAATTTGTGTGTGTTTTATTGTGAGGTGAAATAAAGAGCCATAAAATGGTGTGACTCACTACATTTGATAAGAATTTATAAAGTGAAATATGTCTATTGTTAGAAATCAATGCAAATCTTGATCTTTATTGTGCTGTTTTTCTTTGCCTCAATTTAATCTGTAAATTGATTTGTTCTCTAAATATAATATTTTATAGATTCTAAAGGAAAATGTGGGCCCCCTCCAACGATTGAAAATGGAGATTTAGCCTTTTTTCCAGAAGGAGAATATGCTACAGGTATGGCAGTGGAGTATAAATGCCAGGCCTTTTATGTACTTCAGGGTGACACACATGCGACATGTAGAAATGGAGAGTGGTCGGAACCACCAAAATGCTTAGGTAAGTGCCTCACTATACCAGATATCCAGGAATACAAGAGTAATATGAATAAACTTTGACTGTTTATGATTAAATTTTCATGGAATAACACACAAGCTATCTGCTGAGTGTTTGACTACAAAATGTTAATATGTTTAGAACCAAAGATTGGGAAATTATTATTCAAATGCAGTGCTAATGGAAGATTTCTGAATTCAAGACACTTATGTGATAATTCACATTTTGTATCCTTGAAAATAACATCAAATTATCACTCATTAAGCCTAATACTTTATTTTTCCATTTTATATTTTAACATTTAAAAAATCTACGCTACTATTTTCTATAGAGGTGGTTTGGTAAAATTTTTGGAAAGAATTCCTGAGACAGTATGTAAGATTTTATTGAAAACCTATACATCTATGGAAAGGGAGACTTGCATTAATTAATGTTTTATGTCCATTTTTTCTACTTACAGAGGCATGTGTAATATCAGAGGATAAGATGAATGAACATAACATAAAGTTAAAGTGGTCACGTGAGAAAAAACTGTATTCCAAAACAGATGATGTTATTGAATTCCAATGTAAGTATGGATATTACTTAGCAGAATCATCACCTCCTCTTCGAACAAAGTGTCAGGAAGGGACAGTGATATATCCCACTTGTAATTAAAATTTGGTATTCTGCATTTATGTAATGAAAATAAGTGCACTGAATTTGAATTTTGCACTGTTAACCCAATTCAACTCTATTTTATCTTCAATTTGATAACATGTTTTTATTCATATCAGAATTTGTGTTAAATATTAAGTGGATGATGTTACTGTAATCTGAGAGACCAGTGTCTCACTTCTTAAATGTACTAGATTAAAACTTGGCAAACAGTTGTTATGTGTCCTATTCATAATCCAATTGCAAGAGATTTGATGCATTCACTTCAAGCTTGCTTCCCTCTGTCACTCTTTTAATTCTCTCAAACCTTTCCCCACAACTTTTGAGCCTTTCCTAGTCTCTGTTATATCAGAAAGAATGGAAAAGATAGGGTTGTCTCCATCTTTAAAATCCTATCACTTCATAAAAATATAAGGCAAACTGAGTGATATCTTATGTAATTGACATGGTATCAATAATTATTTTTTGATTCCTAATATATCAATAGGTAAATATAACAAATATGAAATGTGTGATCTTCTATATGAAGTCAGGCATATTCCATGATCCAAACAAATCAGAATGGAATTCAGATCCAGTTGGTTGTATAATCATTGTTACTTTGTCATAAAAAGTGGTGGATACTCAATACCAGGTATAATCATACATGCACACACATGCAATTTTTTGAGTATAAAATTAATATTTATTGAATAAAGATGAACATGGAATGCTATAATATATTTGCAATGACTGTATGTGAGTTAGATTTAATAGGAATTGAAGTTTAAGACCTTCATAGTGCTGTGTATGCTCTAATTTTCTACCTTTAACCTTCAATACCAAGATATGTTATTTAAATTATGGCTGACTAAGAAAGCTAAGGAATGAATGTGAAGAAGTATGAAGACATTGTTGGGAAAGAGCTTGAGTCCTACAACATACCCGTGATTTTCTTGGTGAATAAAGATCTTGGAGATTATTCAACAACAAGATGCAAAATTTAATTTTTGTGTGCATATATTTTAAACAATACTAATGTGTTACATCACTCATGGATAGAAATATTTTAATTTCCACAAAGCATAAACCATTTAAGATGTACCTGAAATTGTATTGCTTGAATTGAAAATGAATCTGTACTAACTACAGCATGAAGTAGTTGGTTTGAGAAACTCGTCCTGTGGAACAACTGACCATCTGACCAGGAAGGAGCAAGTAGGGAGCTCATCCCCCCTTTCTCACTCCTGCCTGCACCCAGGAACTGAGTATGTCCAACCAGATCAATATTTAGTGCAAGGACACTTTGTAAGTGAGGCTGTGTAGTCAATTATAGGTCACATCAAAAAAGCTTAGATGCTTCATAACAGGTAGACCCCATATCTGAGCAGTATATCACCCTTGCAACAAAGAAACTGATCTTCGAGATGGTCTATTGTATCAAATAGTTGCACAGATTCCCACTGGTAGGAAAAATGGCACACACTGGGGCTCAGAGACTGATGACTGCAGGCAGGAAGTCAGTTAAGATGCTCTCTCAGCGGAGGGAGTCTAAAGAATAACTTCAGCCTGCCTCCAGTAGGTTGCACAGCATTATATACACTGTGTTACATAGGGCGAGAGGGATTAGTTTGACTGATGAGTTATATTATGTCTGGTGGGGAATTAGGGTAAAGAGACGTAGCATTTTAAGATAGATAGGTAGTGAGACTTGGTTAAGGGCAGGAGCTCTAAGGGCCAATAGGGAACCATAGCTTTTTTTGTTCATCCTTGGAAGGATTTGGTGAGTTGCATTCAAGCATATAGACCTATGCTTTCCTCAATCAGTCCCATAGGTCATGGATGGGGGGTTGTTGTCAGTGGGAAATAAATCGCAGCTTGTTGATCATTGCCCACTTTGTGAGGTGGAAACCTCTAACACCGATCAACCATTTACTACTATTATTTTTAGACATGATAGCTTAATGGTCTTCCTGTTTATACAACAGCACCGGGACCATTCTATATCAGTGATATACCCCACGTATATTTTCCCCAACCCGTAAGCTTATAGAAATTTTAGAATAAGAGTTTAATAAACACCATTAGAACTAGAATCTAGATTCAAACATAATTAAACATTTGCCAAATACATTTTCTATAGTTATCTGTCTCTCTACACATTTCTCTATGTTTGTGTGTATGACCATAAGAAAATAATTTGCAGACATTATCAAATTCTACTTTAAGTTCTTCAGAATGAATCTCCAACAAGAATTGCATCTACATTAAAAATGTTATCATTCTCACCTATGAATGTTCTTACTAATTCCTTAATGTCATCTCCTATTTATCCTCTGTAGTTGTTATTTAAGGGAAAATTGATTAAGAACATAATCAACATTCAAGCATTGTAGATGATTGCTTTGACTTTTTCATTTTTAAATACAATATCTCTCCATTCTATTATTGTGTATTTTGTCAAGCATTTTTAAGACATTTACTTTTCTTTTATTAGAGATGCACACTGCCTACCAGCAATACCTTGCATTTGTCTGGAATAGTTGCTAGTATTCAAAATTATTTAAAGATAATTTTATTATTCATTTTTAACAGTAGAGATCATTGTTACAAATGATGAAGTATTTTTAAAATACTTCCATCTGTTGTCCATTATTACTTTAGTTATAAATCTTCCCATATACCACCCTATTTTTACCATCATATATTAGTATTGAACATTTGTTATAATTCATGAAGCACATTCTTGTATTTGTAATATTAACTATAATCCATCATCTACAATAGATGTGCTATACAGCCCCATGTTTCGTCTTTTAATTTTTATTCTAATAACATATACATCCTAAATTTTCCTTTCTTAACCACATTCACCTACAGAATTCAGTTTTTTGATTAAACTCACATAACTGCCACCATCTATTTACAAACCGTTATCATCAGCCTAAATAAGAAATTTGTAAGTTCAATATCAGCTCCCCACTTTCTATCCCCCTATCTATCTCCAGATAATCTTTAATCTAGATTATAATACTGTGAGTTTACTTATTTTACTTACTTCAGAACAGTGAAATCATACAATATTTGTCCTTTTGAATCTGGCTTATTTCACACAAATTAATGTCTTCAAGACTCATCCAGGTTGTCACATGCATCAGGATTTCATTTCTTTTCACAGCAGGATGATGTTCCGTTGTGTGTATATAATGCATTTTGTCTGTACATTCATCAGTTGATGGACACTTGAGTTGCTTACATATTTTGTCAATGCGAATTATGTTGCAGTGAACATTGTGTATAAATGTCTGTTGGAGTCCCTGCTTTCATTTCTTCTGATTAAATTCCTAGAAGCCATTTCCATATCACATTTGTTCTACTTTGCTAGCTGCTGGAATGCAACATAGTAGAAATGGAATGACTTTTAAAAAGGGGAATTTAATAAATCACAAATTAACAGTTTTTGGGCTGCGGTAATAAATGTCCCAATTAAGGCAAGTCTATAGAAATCTCTAATATAAGACATCCAGGGAAAGATACCTTGATGCAAGAAGGCTGATGAAGTTCAGGGTTTCTCTCTCAAGTGGAAGGGCAGATGGTGAACATGGTCAGATTTCTCTCTCTGGGGCGGAAGGGCACATGGTGAACATGACATCAACTGCCATGTTCCTCTCCAGCTGCCAGGGAAGTGTTTTTCTTCTTCATCTCCAAAAGTAGCTGGCTGGTGAGCTCTCTGCTTCGTGGTTCTGCGACGTTCTCTGCTGTGACTTTCTCATGGCTCTGCTGTTCTTCTCTGCTCTCTCAGAATCTCCAGCTTTCTCCAAAATGTTTCCTCTTTTATAGTATTCCAGCAAAGTAATCAAGACTTACCTGGAATGGGTGCAGACATGTCTCCACCTCATCCAATTTTATTCCATGGGGATAATCTATTCAAAGTTTCCAACATGCAGTACTAAGTAGGGATTAGAAGAAATGGCTGCCTTTATGAAATGGAATTAGGATTGAAACATGGCTTTTCTAGGGTACATACATCCTTTCCAACTGGCATACACAGCAATTGTATTTTTAGCTTGTGATGATCCCCCTCACTGCATTTCACAGCTGCTGCACCATTTTACTTCACCCTCAGCAATAGAGGAGTGTTCCAATTTCTCTACATCCTCTCC
The DNA here is from genome assembly GCA_004026745.1 of Myrmecophaga tridactyla. NCBI lineage: Eukaryota > Metazoa > Chordata > Mammalia > Pilosa > Myrmecophagidae > Myrmecophaga > Myrmecophaga tridactyla. Next base: position 6,868 of record PVIY010032735.1, read on the forward strand.
AACACTTACAGTTTGCTTTTTTAAAAATACAGTGGATTCCAATAGGTGTGAAATGATATTTCATTATTATTTTTAATTGAAAAATCTTCACACACACACAGTCCATTCATGGCATATAATCAATGGTTCACAATATCATCACATAGTTGTGTATTCATCACCATGATCATTTTTAGAACATTTGTGCACTCCAGAAAAAGAAATAAAAGGAAAAAAAATCACTTTTTTACTCATCTACCCACACCCTGGATAAAAGAAGCATCCGACACAATGTTTTCACAATCACACAATCATGTTGTAAAAATTATGTGGTTGTACAATCATCTTTCAAGAATCGAGGCTGCTGGAACACAGTTTAACAATTTCAGGTACTTGCCTCCAGCATTTCCAATACACCATAAACTAAAAGTGATATCTATATAATGTCTCGGAATAACCTCCAGGATAACCTCTCGACTCTATTTGAAATTTCTCGTCACTGAAACATTATTTTTCCTCATTTCTTTCCCTTCTTTGATCAAGAAGGCTTTCTCAATTCCATGATGCTGGGTCCCAGCTCTTCCCAGGAGTCAGGTCTCACATTGCCAGGGAGATTTACACTCCTAGGAGTCATGTCCCATGTAAGAGGGAGGGCAGTGAGTTTACTGACAAGTTGGCTTAGAGAAAGCAGACATTTCTAAGTCATAAAAGTGGATCTCTGGGGCTTACTCTCAGGCATAATTGTAAATAGGCTTAGCTACTTCTTTGGGGGAATAATTTTCATAGGGGTCAACCCCAAGATCGAGGACTCAGCCTATTGAGTTGGCTGTCCCCACTGTTTGCAAGAGTATCAGGAATTCCCCAGATGGAGAAGGTGAATATTTCTTCTTTTCTCCCCAGTTCCCAAGGGGACTTTGCAAATACTTTTTTATTCTCTGCCCAAATTACTCTGAGATCTATCACAGCATCACACTAATCTGTATAAACAACAAAAGCTCACATTCTATTTAAGATTCCATGTACTTATGGTGTTCAACTAAACTGAACACACAAGTTAAATTATCTAGTGCGCTACCTAAAATATAAATTTTGTGCCAAATAAGCATCCCTTCCTTTGGTCTCACACAGAAGTTGAACTTTTAAAATATGGGTCATAACATTCTTTACCCAGTATTCTGATTTGCCTCAGTCCTATCCAGATCAGCTTCATTCATATCTCTAGTTGAAGTTTGATCACTTTTTCAACTTTTTAAACAGTTGCTGTATGGGGTAATGCTGACTTTCATAGCTTCCATGTTCTACCTCACTCTCAAGTGTCACTTACATAACTGAAGTTTCAGGAAATGACCAGGTTATACTCAAATAGTTCAGTAACTCAGAATTTGGTAATAACAGTTACAACTCCTGCATATATAGAACTACTGTTAACAGTTTACAATCTAGGACTCTTCACAATAGGCCCCAACCTGATAACCCATGCTCTCAAACTCAATTCTCCAAGTTTGTACATTATAGTTAGTCCATATGATTGAAGCATGATAATATTTGTCTTTTTGTTCCTGACATTTCATTCAACATACTGCCCTCAAGTTTCATTCACCTAGTTGCATGCCTCACACCATCATTCCTTCTTGCATGGCCAATCAGTGTTACTACTGATTGACTATGCAAGGGGAAATCACTGTTCCCCCTTCCTTTCCTCAATTGCTGTACACTTACTTGGTCACCTCCATCCATTGCCAATCACTAACATTGCCCCCATAAGCATGAGTGTAGAATTGTTATTTCATTTCCCACTCTCAGTTCTTCCATGTCTGTACTTAACAACAGGGTTGCAGGATTATATGGCAACCCCATCCTTAGCCTCCTGTGGAACCACCACACGGCCCTCCAAGGGGCTGCTCCTCTCAGTTTCCCTACCGACAATAAATGGGTATATCTCTTTGTGCTGGTTTGAAAGGAAGTATGCCCCCTAAGAAAAGCCATGTTTTAATCAAATTCCCATTTCCTAAAGGTAGAATAATCTCTATTCAATACTGTATGTTTGAAACTGTAATGAGATCATCTCCCTGGGTGATGTGATTTAGTCAAGAGTGGTTGTTAAACTGGATTAAGGGACGACATGTCTCCACCCATTTGCGTGGGTCTTGATTGGTTTATTGGTGTCCTATAAAAGAGGAAATATTTTGGAGAATGAGAGACTCAGAGAGAGCAGAACGATGTAGCCATGAGATGCAGAGAGTCCACGAGCCAGCAACCTTTGGAGATGAAGGAAAAATGCCTCCTGGGGAGCTTCATGAAACAGGAAGCCAGGAGAGAAAACTAATACATGATGCTGTGTTCGCCATGTGCCCTTCCAGCCGAGAGAGAAGCTTTGACTGTGTTCGCCATGTGCCTTTCCAGATGAGAGAGAAACCCTGAACTTCACCGGCCTTCTTGAACCAAGGTATCTTTCCCTGGATGCCTTTGATTGGACATTTCTATAGACTTGTTGTAATTGGGACATTTTCTTGGCCTTAGAACTGTAAACTAGCAACTCATTAAATTCCCCCTTTTAAAAGCCATTCTGTTTCTGGTATATTGCATTCCAGCAGCTAGCAAACTAGAACAATCTTTCTCCATATTTTCTATAGCACTTGTTTCTCTCTGTTCATTTTTAAACAGTTTTATTCACACATCATATAATCCAACCTAAGTAAATAGACATACCTTTACCTCTATAATCTATATGCAGACATTTCCTTTTCTTTTGCAAAGAATCCATACCCCTGACTTGTTGACATTTAGTTTTGGCATAATGCCTTTGTTACATTTAGTGGGAATGTATTACAATGTTACAGTTCAGTATAGACCCTACCTTGCGTTGATTGAACTTTTTCCTGTATCCCATCCATTTTTAGTACCTTGCAATGTTTACATACATTTGTTCTCCCTCATGCAAAAATGTTTTTTTTATATTTGTACATTTCATCACTATCAGTCTTGTTGTACAATATGTATTCCTTCAGCATCAAATGGCAATCTCTGCCCTATTTCTATCATCTGATAACCTGTGTTCTTAACTTTAATTCCAAGAGTTCATGCATTTATGTTAGTTCATATTAGTGAAACCATACAGTATTTGTCCTTTTGTTTCTGGTTAATTTCACTCAGCATAAGTTTTTCAAGGTTCATCCCTGTTGTGACATGCTTCATGACTTTATTATGTCTTACAGCTGCTTAATATCCCATCATATGTAGATACCACAGCTTGCTTAGTCACTCATCCATTGATGGACATTTGCACTGTTTCCATCTCTTCACAATCAAAAAGAATGTGAATGCTGAAAACATTGATTTGCAAATGTTTATTTTTGTCCTTGCCTTCAGTTCCTCTGAATACAAACCTAGTAATGGGATTGCTGGATCATACAGCAATTCTGTACTTACCTTCCTGAGGAGCCACCAAACTGCTTTCCAGAGTGGTTGTACTATTTTTCATTCCCACCAGAAGTGGAAACTTGTGCCTTTTTCCCCCTGTCCTCTTCACCATTTGTCATTTTCTGATTTTATTTTTGATAATGGCCATTTTAATGGGTTTAAGATAATATCTTATTGTAGTTTAATTTGCATTTCCCTAATAGCCCTTGAAGTTGATCATCTTTTCATGTGCCTTTTAGTCATTTGTATTTCCTCTTCTGCGAAGTGTCTGTTCATGTCTTTTGCCCATTTTAAAATTGGATTGTTTGTCTTTTTGTTGTTGAGTTGAAGAATCACTTTATATATTCTGGAAAATAAACCCTTTTCTCTTATGTGATTTCCGAATATAGTCTCCTGTTGTGTAGGCTGCCTTTTTACTTTCCTGACACGGTTCTTTGATACTCAAAATTGTTTAATTTTTAGGAATTCCTATTTAGCTATTTCTTTTAAAATGCTCATGCTTTGCATGTGAGGTCTAGGAAACCACCTCCTATTACAAGATTTAAAGATATTTTCTTACATTTTCTCCTGAAAGTTTTATAATCTTAACTCTAGTGTTTAGGTTTTTGATTCATTTCAGTTTATTTGTGTAATGGGTGTGAGATCTGGATCCTCTTTCACTCTTTTGCATATGGATATCCAGTTCTCCAAATACTATTTATTGAAGAATGTGCTCTGTCCATAGTGAGTTCACTTGCCTTATGAATGACTAATTGTCCATAGATGACGATGTGTGTTTTTGAACACTGAATTCAATTTCATTGTTCAGTATATCTTTATGCCAGTACCATGTTGTTTTGACCACTATATCTTTGTAATATGCTTTAGGATCAAGTAGTGTGAGATCTCCCACTTCATTTTTTTTCTCAAAATATTTTTAGCTCTTTGGGACATGCTACCCTTCCAGATAAATGTGGTTACTGTTTTTTCTTATTTCTGTAAAGTAAGTTGCTGGGATTTCAGTTGGTATTGCATTGAATGTATAAATCAATTTGGACAGAATTTTCTTCTTAACTGTATTTAGTCTTCCTATTTATGAACACGGTATGTCCTTCCATTTATTTAGGTCTTCCATAAAATTTTTTTAAGCAATTTCTTGTAATTTTCTTTGTATAGGTCTTTTGTTTCCTCAGTCAAATTTATTTGTATTTGATCCTTTTCATTGCTTATATAAATGAAATGTTTTTCTTGATTTACTCAGATTGCTCATCACTAGTATATAGAAACATTGATGATTTGGGGGCACTGATCTTGTATCCTGCCACTTTGTTGCACCTATTTATTAGATCTAGTAGCTTAGCTGTAAACATTCAATTCAACTTTTTCTTGACATTTAACATAGATTCTATATGACTGATCAGTATTTTTCAATTCTGTTTTTCTGTTTCATGCCTGCCTATGTGGAGCCTTTTTTCTTTTCATGAGGGACTCTTCAGATATTCTTGAATAAAATCAGATTTTCTCAGACCAGACAGGCCCATGTCTTAGGAGGAGAGAGTAGCCAGCATATGTTTTCTTGAGGGTGAGAGCCAGCATGCTGTCAGACTTTCCTATGAAGCCTCTAGATAAAAGAATTTTCTTTTCCTGCTCAGCATGTGGTGTTTGACTACCTGTGGCTTCCCACCAGCAAAAAGCAATGCAGTGTCTTTAATTCAGCAGACTCTCCCTGCAAGTGGTGTGGTTGAGACAAAGGCTTAGTAGGCAGGATCTGATTGCTTCTGTTTTCCAGACCTGGGGCCTGAATATCCTGATAAAGAGCCTTCACTTGAGCTGGAGTTTGCTCCCTTTTCTTGGGAGATATTCTCTTTAGGAATTAATCCCTTTCATTTGCCTAGTTACTTTGTCTCTCAGATGTGCCTTAGTTGTGCCCTTGCCTGGGGCAGTGTTGGAGCCTGAGACTGCTTGCAGTTCTTTCTAGTGATCTGTTAAGACATAAAATACAAGTAAAAAGCCTTTTCTAAGCTGGACCTCCATTCCCCAGGTTTACCAATCAAGAGCTTGAGCTGGTACATGGCTCTATGTACTCACAGACTTGATGTGTCCTCTTCTTTTGGGGTCCCAGGCCTCTTTCCTTATTTTGAGTGGTCTACTTAAAAAACCCTGTTTTTTTTTCCTCACCAGTCCTACTCCCTCTCTGCTGGGGTGAAAACTCCTAGTTCCGTGAGTGCTTATTCCAGGCTTATCTGTGCTTGGGGCCTGTTTCTGCAGTCAGAATTTGTTAATTTATTCCACTATGGGAACATGATTGAGCTAAGCCCTTGCTACTAGTAAAGTCTGTTTCCTTTCCCCTCAGGGAGCAAACCTGCCATGCCCATGGGAAAGGGGTACTGGCTTCTGCTGCTTGGGAGACTTAGAGTTCTGTGTTGGATCTCAGCTGTTCCACCCATGCCAGACTGGTGTATGCTGTGTGTCCATTCACTGATGTTCCCTCAGTAGTTATTCTGTACAGTTCCTGGCTATTTACTAGCTGCTCTGGAGGATGAAATAAATTGTATATCTCACTATGCCACCATCTTGCCCAATCTCTCTCTCACTGTGTTTTTTTTTTTTTTTTTTTTTTAACATGGGCAGGCACCGGGAAATGAACCCAGGTCCTCTGGCATGGCAAGTGAGCATTCTTGCCTGCTAAGCCATCATGGCCTACCCTCTCACTGGTTTTTGATATGCAGGTCCCTAATAGCTAGCAAAACTGAGCATCTGTTAATGTGCTATTTAGCCATTTGTGTTTCCTCTTTGAAGAATGTCTGTTCTTATCTTTTGTCCATTTTTAATAGGGTTGTTTTCTATTTATTTTTTATTTGTAAGATAAAAGTGTTAATCCCAGCACTTTACTTTTTGTTCTCAGTTAGATTAATGAGACCTTCCAGCTCTGCTCACAGGAGTAAGATAACATCCAGAGCAGGATGAAACCACCTGGATTAATATCAACACCTTCCCCCCTTTTCAAAAATGAGATAAAAGCCCTGAATGGTTAACAAAGCAAGTAGGGTCTACAAGATATCAGGATATACTTATTACTAGACAAAGATAATAGATTCTTCTGCTTGATGTGCTCAATAACCAATTCCCAAGACACCGAGGTTTCAAAGAGAGAAAGAGTTTATTATTAGGCACATGGTAGGAGAGCAGATGGCCTACTGGCCAAAATCTGTTTTTTCAAGTTTAGGGGTTTTAAGGTTTTTAAGGATTTTAGCAACGGGTGATGAGATTATTTCAAATAGCAAGTTCAAAGCAAAAAAAGGAGACTGTGTTATCATTATCATTTCAATAGGAGAAAATAAGCTAAAAGTAGGAGAGGCAGCGCTATCACTTCAATACTAAAGGTGTAAGCTAAAAGGATGGGAGACATATTATCTTTCAATAGCAGAATCTAGCTGACATGATTTACAAATTTCTGGGGCTAAGGCTAGTTAATGGCTGACTTCATTAGCATTAAGGCTTCTACCCTACAAGAGAATGACAAGACAAAGGACATAAAAGCTCTTGCAGCCACAAAGGCACAAGATAAGGGTTTTTACACTCACTTTAGATATCAGGAAGCTGAGTTATACTTTAGAGATTTCAGGTTATTCCCCTGTCTACTCCAATATCCCAGAAAACAAAAAGGCATATGATTCTGTAATCAAAATTTTCCCTTATATCCTAATTTCTCAGTTACAATTCCTCCCTCTCATTTGACAATTATCTCTCAGTCTTGAAGGATATCTGGGAAATAACTCTTTCACTATTTCAAAGATGAAAAAGGATATTGTCATTAAAGGGTAGATGAATGAAAGGATGAAATCAGTATATTGCAGGAGAGTCCAGTACTTCTGGGTTTCAGATCTTCTTTGACATTGGAACAATCTGGAGGTATTAAGTTTCTGAGAAACAAATGTAATAAGTAAAGTTTTATAGAGCACAGACCATCTTTCAGAGTTTCCAGGAACACTGTTGGCTGGGGGTTGCCATATTGTGGCAGTGTGCAATATCTGACTGAAACTTGCATGAGAGTAACTTCCAGAATAACCTCTAGACTCAATTTGAAATCTCTTAGACATTGAAATTCTATTTCTTTATCCCTTTTGGCCAGTTCATCCATACTATTAGGGCTAGGATCATCCTTGGAATGTATGTCTCACAAGGCTAGGACCAGTTTTGTCCCACTATGCCAAGGCCAGTTTTGTCCCATAATGCCAGGCCAGTGTTAGGCTTATAGCCCTGGAAATTATGTCTCACACTGGGAGGAAGCTCAGAGTTTGTCTTAGAGAGAGACCACGTTTGAGCAGCAGCAGAGATTTTCTCCAGATGGCTCTTAGGCACTAATCCTAAGTAGGTTCAGTTTACTATTACAGAAATAAATTTCATAAGGGAAAGCTTCAAAATTGTGCCCTTGGCTTATTAAATTTAGAGCCCCTCTTGCTTAAGAATATGTCAGGAATTCCCAAGGTGGAGGAGTTTAATAGTTGTATTTTTTCCAGTCCCTCAAGGGACTTCACAAACACTTTTCATTTTCTGCCCCAAATACTCTGAAATGCACTACTGCATAACACTAACTTGTGCAGAACATTAAGATTTTGTTTCTTATTCCAGGTTCTATATAAAATAAAGCTGAATTAATTTGTTTAACTGACTAGAAAGATTAAATTAAATAGTGAAAATTTTGGACAAAATAAACATTTTCCTTTCTATCCCACACTAAAGTTAAAGATTTAAGGGGTGCTCAGGTCATTCAGTGATAGAGTGCTCACCTTTCATGTGGGAGACCCAGGTTCGATTCCCAGACCATGCACCCCGCCCCAAGATAGTTAAAGCTTTGAAATACAAGTATATTATTCTTTACCTTGCATAATGATTTATGTTAGTTTAACCAGATCAGCTTCATCACATTATTAAATGGAGCTGATAATTTTTAATTGTTTTTTAACTGTATGGACTTATGCTGACTTTCAGAGTTGAAGAATTAAACCTGAGTCTCAGATGTTGTTCTAGTTTGCCACCTGTCAGAATGCAATATATCAGAAACAAATGGCTTTTAAAAAAGGGAATTTAATAAGCTGCTAGTGTACAGTTCTAAGGCTGAGAAAATGCTCCAATTAAACAAGTCTATAGAAATGTCCAATCACAGGCATCCAGGGAAAGATACCTTGATTCAAGAAGGCTGATGAAGCTCACAGTTTCTCTCTAAGTCAGAAGGCAGATGGTGAACACGGTTAGGGTTTCTGTCTTGGCTGGAAGGGCACATGGTGAACACAGCGTCATCTGCTAGCTTCTTCTCCTGGCTTCCTGTTTCATGAAGCTCCCCAGGAGGCATTTTCCTTCTTTATCTCCAAAGGTCGCTGGCTCATGGACTCTGCTTTGTGGTGTTACAGAATTCTCTGCTCTCTCTGAATCTCTCATTCTCCAACATGTTTCCTCTTTTATAGGACTTCAGAAAACCAATCAAGACCCACCCAAATGGATTGAGACACATCTCCCTTAACCCGGTTTAACAACCACTCTTGATTGTGTTACATCTCCAGATGATCTAATTGCATGCACTATTGAATAGGGATTATTCTGCCTTTATGAAATGGCATCTAGATTAATGTATGGCTTTTCTAGGGGACATACATCCTTTCAAACCAGCACAGGTGTCATATAGATAGTTAGTTTCAAGGAATTACTAGGTTATATAAAAAGAAAAGCATTTCAGAATTTAAAGATAACAGTTAACAATTGCAATCTGAGCTTTAATTTTATAAGCACTTTTAAATGAAGCTGCTTTCTGAAAAAAACATTGGACAGTTGTTTATATTAAGAAGCATAGTGGAGGTTTTGTTCTGTTTTACTTTTGCATATTTACTGGTTATGTTAATTAACAGATAAATCATATATATTATAAAATGTATTTTTGTCTTTCTTTTTTTATTTTACACATTTACTGGCTATGTTAATTAACACATAAATTATATATATTATAACATATATATGCTTTTTTTGCTTTCTTTTATAGAAAATATATGCTTTTCTTTTATAGTTTTTCCTTGTTACAGATGGAACCCTGACCTATAGCTGACCACATATATCTTCAGAGAGGTTATAGAGCAAAGCAGTGCAACTGATAATTTGGCTGTTTCTGCAACTTATAGCCTTTTAAGAATGACTAAAAACATTACAAACAACACCATTCCATTGCTCATATATCATACAGTTTAGTATCAGTGGATAATATGGACAGTGATAATATTGTCAAAATTTCAGGAATTTTGTAGTCTCTAAATATATAAATAATATATTACCTATACAAATTTAACCATAAACAGAATAGAAATTCCTTTTTAATCACTGTAATATTTCCCAAACACCACCTATGCAATAAGTTAAACTATTTTAGCACCTTACTTATACAAGATGACAGAACAGATTATTTGTAAGTTTTTCCCTTAACAGTGAGAAGACATCTTCTGAAATAAAGAATGATAATACCAGCATAAACATTAGAATGATATTATTCTGAGGCCTTGTTATTTTAACAGGGAGAAAACTACACTTTAGTTATGTATGCTACCTGGTTTGACAGAAAAGCTTTATTTTGTTTTAAAAATACATGATACACAAAACTTTTGTATCTGCATACTTCCTTCCAATAACAGTATTTATGAAGGATGAAAGAGACAGAGATACTACAAAATGATGGAAGGAGGAAGAAATTTATGCTTAGGTTTAGAACTTGGCCAGGCATCTACTTGCTTTGTACTCAGAACATACAAGTGATTTCTTTACAATATGCCTAAAATATCTCAGTCTGATTTAACATTACCTTCAGAGGTCAGAAAAACCCAAAGCTTGAAATATAATGAGCTTCTTTATATTTGAGGAGTTTATTTCCAGGAAAAAAAACTCAAAATTTTTCTCAACATTGTTTCCAAATGCCAAATAATAGTAGGAATGTTAGTTTACAAAATTAACTTACGGTTTCTAAAAGCTAGTTCAGAGTTCTATTTATTTAAATGCACTCTCTTATTTAGGTCCTGCAAGTGTCATCTCTTCTATGAGGTCTTCTTAGGTCATTCTTTATCTGTATGCTTTTATAATTCTTCCAGTATTTTAATTCCTGCATTATGACTGTTTTATACTATGCATATGAGTATATTCTAACTAGAATATAAACTCTTTGAAGCTAAGACTTACATCTTTTCTATTCATGACAACATTTAATAACAACAATATTTGATTAATGTTAAAAATGTCACTACAAAATTCAAATTCTTCCACATATTGAGGTACTAAATGGCCAAGCAACCAAAAGTCAGTTTATTTGAAATTCAGGTAATCAAGATTGTAAATAAATCTATTTATATTTCTTACTAAACTTAACTGATTTCTTAAATAGAATGTTTGAAGCATTCGTATATTTTAAATTATACTTTGTGCAAATTTATTACCAGGCATATTTCTCAGTTCATGTAACTTATCTAGTTAGGTTATTTTAAGAGGAATTTCAATAATATATTTATAATATTAACTCATTTTATCAGTAAGCTTATATAGATTTAGGGAGAACACACCCAAGCAGTTTGTTCAACTCAAAATTTATCATAAAATTCCTTTTATCAGAGGCTGAAAAAAATCTCCTTGTTTTCATAATATCTTACAATACAAACAATTTTAAAAGTACATTGACTATCAAGTTCTGCAAAATACACTGCAATTGTTTAATTTGTCCCAAGCCTAAACCCAGGAAAATTTTACATATCTTTCAAAGATTTTCCTAAAATTTGGTAATTAGATTTTATTCAGTAACTCCTATCCCAATGTTATTTGTATTTTAATAATTATATGATTACTACAGTTATCATTGCAAAGCTATCATTGGAAAAATAATATTAGCAAGAATAGTCTATTCTATAACATTTTTTTATGCTTACCATTTCTAGTCTCTAGCCCCAGTAAAAAAGAATTCTTAACCACACTTCACCATATCTTTCCATGCCTAGCCCTCCCACACATCTGCTTTAGGTGGTTGGGCCTTAGAGCAGAGATAGGTTGCACAAACAGAAAGACACCAGGCTTGCTGGATTTGAAAGCTTTAAGTGAGGGCTGTGGAATTTTGAGAGCTCCTATGCCCTTCTTATAATTCTTTCCAATTATTAGATTTATTTTACTAAAAACCATGACCAGGACCATTAGAAAAGGTCTTTGCTTTTTCCAGAAGCAATTATTTGACAGTTTTCTGCTGCCTTAAGTGTAAGAATAAAATTAAGTATAGCTTTCACACAAGATAGCACAGGAGGAGATATAAAATAGCTCAGACTGGTCTTGCAGGCAGGGTAAGGAGAAGGCCTCTGATTCAACCCTAGAATTGAAATCCTCATATAGGTAAAAACAACTTTAAATATGTAATGACCAGAGTCACTGAAATGTAAAGCATAATCAAAAGTGGGAACCTTCAGCAGGAAATTTGAAATAACCAGATAGGCTGCAATGTCTGTAGTATCCAAACAGTGGAGAAACAGGGAAGGGACCTGTGTGCTAGGCTTAGGAATTCTAGTTTGCTAGCTGCCAGAATGCAGTATACCAGAAGTGGAAAGGTTTTTAAAAATGGGAATTTAATAAGTTCCTAGTTTACACTTTTCAGGCCAAGAAAATGTCCCAATTATAAGCCTATAGAAATGTTCAATCAAAGGCATCCAGGGAAAGATACCTTGGTTCAAGAAGGCCAATGAATTTCAGGGTTTCTCTCTCAAGTAGGAAGGCACATGGTGAACATAGTCAGGGTTTCTCTCTCATCTGGAAGGGCACATGGCAAATGTGGCATCATCTGCTAGCTTCCTCTCCTGGCTTCCTGTTTCATGAAGCTCCCCAGGAGGCATTTTCCTTCTTCATATCCAAAGGTCGCTGGCTGGTGGTTCTCATGGCTATATTGTTCTGCTCTCTCAGAATCTCTCTCATTCTCCAAAATGTTTCCTCTCTTATAAGACTTCAGAAACTAATCAAGACCCACCCAAATTGGTGGAGACACACCTCTACCTAATCCAATTTAACAACCACTCTTGATTGAATCACATCTCCAGGGCAATGATCTAATTACAGTTTTCAAACATACAATGCTGAATAGGGATTAGAAGAAGCTGCTTTCTTTAAAAAATGGGATTAGGATGAAACCATGGCTTTTCTAGGGTCCATACACCCCTTCAAACCAGCACATTAGGGAATATATACTGCTGCTTTTGGTTTCTCAGCATGCTGGCCATATATATATTTTTTTGGTTGAGTGCCCATTCTTACAAAATCATGAAGAAATTCTTTTCCTCTCCACAATTGGGTGAGCATTTATTCTCTTTCAAGTATGTCTTTCTAACAATTTCAGATGCTCACTCAGGATCTGAGGCCTTGCAGGAAGACCCCTAGGGAAAATGAAGAGAAAGTGTACCTGACTGATTGAGCAGTCTTGGACTCTACCACTGGGGACCCACTTCCAACAGCCAGAAGGACCCGAGATTGGACTCTTGAATTTGCCAATTGTGAATGAGAAAAAGGGAAGGAAAAATCTGCCTCACAGTGCCCAAGCAATTCTGTGCATGGACCAAGATAAGAAAAAGGACTATTAAGTACCACCTTCATGGTCAGGAAGAATTCTGATTAGCCTGAAGTTGAGTCAGCAACACGGAGCCCAATCTGCAGTTCCCTTCTCTCCCAAAAGAAAGGGTCAGAGTCAGATGAAATGAACGGTGTTGAGACAAAAGAATTCAGACAAAACTCAGAATGGGTAAGAGAGGCAGTTTTCTGGCCAAACAAAAAGAGAAGGGGGGGACATATAGAGTCCCCTGGGAACATGATCCTGGATAGTACATAAGGAGAATGTTGGAACATTGGACTGATAGTGACTGGACCAAGGGAAAGGGAATAAAGGAAATGGCTAAATGATGTTATATTGGTATCACAGAAAGCGATGTGTCACCCAATGTATTCTGGCCAAAATACAGGGCAGATGAGGATTAGCTTTGTGCTGACCTCGTGTTTTATGTTAATGACAAGAAGCTCTTCTCTAAAGAGGAGTCTGATTATGACAGGTGTTGCCTAAAGGTCAAAAGGACCCTTCTCTGGCCTGTAGAGATCAAAACTCCAGAAACAGAGGCTAGATGTTTAGAAAGTAAAGTCTGGGATCCTTTATTGAGTTTTCCCCCACCCTATGCTTCACCCTCAGGGCAGGGAGTCTTGGACTCTAAAGTCCCAATGGAAATAACCCACATTCCCCCTCAGCCCCAGGGAGTAGGAAGAGCAATCCAGGTGAACTGCTCCACCCATGACAACCCACATCAACAATTGAGGAAGGAGTTGGAATAGTGTAAAAAAGATATGAAATTTTCCATTTCCAGGGGCTCCTGAGGAGAAAGGGTGAAGGAACATAGACCCACTGAGTCCCTATAACCTCTCAGAGAAGTACCTACTGGACCAGGGAAATCAGTTATGCAAATGTCCCATTGATGAGTAAAGAAGTAAGGAACTTTAAGAAAGATATAAAGTTATTAATGGATGATCCAATAAGGCAAGCCAAACAACTGGATCAATTTTTAGTGCCCAGTTTATATGCCTGGTTTGAACTTATATCTATCTTAAATATCTTCTTTATGGGGGAAGAAAGGTGAATGGTGAGGAGGGTGGCTATGAAAGAATGGGAGAGACAGCATCCATCTGAACAATGGGTAATAGCAGTGGAGCAAAAATTCTCCACTGTAGATCCCAATTGGGATAATAATAACAATCAGTAAGACAGGGCACAAATGAGGGATATTAGAGACCTCACTACACAGGGGATAAAATTGGCTGTACACAAATATCAGAACATAAATAAGGCCTTTGAAGAGGCTCAAGAAAAAGAGTCCCACTGCTTACTTGCAAATGTTGAGGGACCTGGAGAGGAAATACTCAGGAATGGAACCTGATAGTCCTGTGGCCCAAAGACGTAAAGGGGTCTTGGTGTGACATTCAGAAAAACATCCAGAAAATAGATGGTGGATGGATAAACCACTAGGAGAGTTATTGAGAGAATCTCAAAACATGTGAGAAGGGAAGAGAAAAAGCAGAAATGACAAGCTGAAGTCATGTCAAGCAAGGTTTACCACATGTTCATGAAGAGATTAGAGATAAAGCAGGGAGGAGACAGGCAGAGGCAAGTTAGAGAAACAGCCTGGGACAAAGGGATAAAGGAGCAAGGAGGGCACAGGACTCAGCACGGTGTTATCACTGTGGGATACCTGGTCATTACAAAAGGGAGTGCCCAAATTTAAAGAAAGAAAGTCAGGTGATACCCTTGATGAATTATCAAAGATTAGGGAGGTCAGAGCCTCCTCATCTCAAGAGCCCACAGGGAGCCTTAGGTAAATCTGAAGGTGGGCCCATATCAAGAAGAAATTACATCTTTGGTATACACTGGGGCAGCTCATTCTTCTGTGAACTACATTCCAAATGGGATCAAATTCTATGGTAGCTGCCTCACAGTTTTTGGGTAAAAGGGGAAGGATTTAAAGTTCCTATTTTATAACCAAATCATAAGCTCCCTGTAAATTCCAGAAGCTGGGAATAATTTGTTGGGAAGAGACCTGATAGTACCTGTTGTGGGGCACACTCAAAGGGAGACCACACAATTCAAAACTGCAAGCCAATTTGGAGTCTTTATTGGCCAGCCAGCAACTGCCTCAGAAACCTCCAAGAAGGAAGATTCAGAGAGCAGCCCCCAGAGGTTTTCAAGGTGAGCTTATAAAGGCTAAAATCATGTTGTGGTTTGCAGTTGCTAGCAAGCAAGCCTAATCATAGAAGCAGAAAAATGCCATTAGCTTTTGCCAAAACACATCTGTTCCCTCAGTTTCCTAACATTGGTTATTGTTTAACTCTTGGGAACTTTCCTTGCTAGGGCCTGATTTATTGCTCCTGGCCCTCCATAGTACCCATGGGACTGACTGATGGGCAGGATCTGAGACTTCTGCACAGAAAACTAATGAGAATCTTGCAGGTTCTGTATAAAGAGAATGAGTGCCAGTCAGCACTGAGAGAGACAGAGAAGGGACAATATGGAGGTAAAATAACTTCAGAGGCAGAACTACAGAGACTAAAATCCAAAGTCAAGAAAGCTTGGTTCAGGAAATCAAACCCATCCAAGAACTTGGAGAGGGTAAGTTTGCCCTGAAGGCAAAGGATGGGCCTTCCACCTCATTGTAGTAGAAGATTTGTTCCACCTCAGGTGGAGCACATTCCTTGAGTATTAGGGAGAGCCTGGTGGCCACCACATGGTGTGGCTGAGTCTGTGCTCTGGAGATAGCAGAGAGCCCAGGTGAGGTTCTGATGCTTGGGGAGGGTGGAATTCAGAAAAAGGTCATCTCCCCAATGTCCCTCAAGGTTGCATTTGGAGAGAGGTGGGCCACTGTGTAGGCCCTTGGAAAGGTGAGACTGCTGCTTTTGAAAGCCCTAAGGATAAATAATTCTCAGATTTTGAAATCTAATGAGGTTTGCCCCACAGGTTTTCAAAATGTTTGCGGTGGCCCCTGTGTTCCTTCCAATTTCTTCCTGTGGAAATGGAAACATTTATTCTATGACTGTTCTTCCTTTGTATGTTGGCAGCAAATAACTTGTTCTGAGTTTTACAGGTCCAGAGCCAGAGGAGAATTTGGCTTTAAGACAGACCAGCCCAGGAACTGATTTTGCAAAGGACCTCCTCCTGAAGAATTTGATACTGGCTTTGTCTTCTACTCCATCATCCCTCAGGCACCTTGGCTTGCTGGCACAGTTCCCACCTCTTGAATTTGCTATTTATCAACACCAACCTGGAAGTTGGGTCCTCATTTGTTACAAGCAATTAAAGTCAGTATTTTTTCTGAAGGTGAAATTATCTTATGTTTGGCTAGAGTCTGCCTCTCAAGTCTGGCTCCTGATTGATTTTGACCAATCTCCACGGTCTTTGACTACTTCTCTTCTTTGTAGTACAACACAATGTTCCAGTATACCATTAACTCTTCTTCCAAGATACTGTAAACAGACATATTTCTAAGCAGCTTGGATTCTTTTTTGGAGAGAATGGTATTTAGAACCCAAGAGTGTGTGTTATTGTTGCTAATCAGGGGTGTTCAATACTATTGAAATGTCATTAATTCCAGGATCTCTAGGTGGTCAGATTTCAAATATATATGAAATATAAAATTCATTGTTTTCTATGGCTTTACAATTAAAATTTAATAATATAAGATTTTAAATAAGCCTTAATATATTTTCCTTTTGTTTAATTTTATTGTATATTAGACAAGAAAGACATATGGAAGCAAAATAAAAGCATTATTATTAATAGTTACACTTCCCACTGAAGACTACAATTTATTTTGTTCTAGAAAGTTTGCTTCTAATTTGAGTGTGATTTGAGTTCATTCTTATGAATGGCTGTAGTGTGAGATTGATAGATTTTTACATTTTTTTTAGTTTGTGTTCAATATTAGTTTTGGTCTTTCTTCCCCTTTATATTTAGGCTTGCCTCTTTGTCAGTGAAACCTCTTTTATTTCAAATGTCAAAATTATACCCACGGATCCTATTAATACTGGAGCAAGAGGAGTCTCCTATGGGTTCCACCACCTCAGACTTCACTACATCAGCACTTTCATTTCCGCACAATCAACCTCACTTTACCCACCCTTTAGGTTTCTTAAATGCTATGTAATTTTCTACCTGATTCCAGTTACCTTTATTTTCTCTATTGACCTAAGCACCCCCTGCCTTCCTTCTCCTCCCTTTCTTTGAATTTCTCTGCTGTTCTGATACTGGGAAATATTATTAACAGCAACTCATACAATGACTCTGATAAAGCTTCTCTCACTGTATCTTGACTTCTCCTAAATAAATAGTATGAGGTGCAGGGCATGGAGTGGTGGTGATAAGCTGTCAAGCTCACTTTTTGACAGCATTTATCATGCCTGGATCAGGAACATATCACGGGTCAAATAGTTCACCCATGATAAATATGAACTAGTTCAGCTTGCACTTAAAGCACATTCATGGCTCCTTTAAGGATGTTCCATTTGGCATGCAAGTTTGTACCTGGACAGTTGCCATTTTTCAGGATACACCATTATAACTCTTCCTTGCACCTATTCCAACAGAGTAATTATGTCATGGGTCAGTGTTAATTGTTCAATTCCTGATTACGTTCTGAGACATAATAGGCATTTGAAGGTCTTATATCAGCTCAACATACATTCTCACTCTAAAATTATCAAAATCAAGGAAAAAGGTCCTAAATTAACAATACTGGACAGTCATTCAAGTAAAGGTTCTTCCAGGAGATTCTTACACCTGTAAATGTGATTAAACTCTTTCTTATTATATCCTGTAGTTTCGTCAGTATCTTTGTCATGCCACTCAGCCACATGCCATCTATATCAGAGATAAAAGGGTATAATTTTTTGAGCTTTTACAATTTTCTTTTTCTAAAATAAATTGTCCTTAATGGCCATAATATAGACCAGAGAGACTTTATTGCATATGTCATCTGAACTGTGCTCAATTTAGATTTCTACTTTCATTCTCACCAACACAGTTCAAAAATAGATGAAGGGTAGAATATTTCACTGGCTTTTCCTTATAGTGTCATTCCTTTTGAATCCAGTGAACTAACTATCCTGTTTCTGGTTTGGTCGTGCTCCAATTCAATTCAAAAGTTTTTATGTTTCATAATATTTGATTAAGAATAAAATTAAGTGTATTGCCTATGCAAAAATAATTAAGTTTAGCTTTCACACAAAATGGCCCAGGAAAGGGCTGCAGGACAGCTCAAACCAGTCTTGCAGGCAGAAAAGGAGAGAGTCTCTGACATAAGCCTAGAGTTGGTGCCTAATAAGTAGAAACAAGTTGAAATATGCAATGCCAAGGGTCATTGAAATGTAAAGTGTAATAAAAAATGGGAATCTTTGGTGGGAAATTTGAATTAGTTGGACTATCCAGGTAGGCTATGACCTCTGGTGCATCCAATCAGCAGGGAAACAAGGGAGGGGCCTGTGTGCTACATTTAGGCATAAGATTTGTAGCATTCTATTGTTTGGTGCACAAGCCACCAGTTTTCAGTTGGGTGTCCATTCCTCAAGATCATGAATACATTATTTTCTCCACAATCAGTTGAGCATTTATTCTCTTTCAGGTATGGCTTTCTTTCTAAGAATTTAGGGTCTCATGTGAAGACTGAGGCTTCAGAGAGGGACCCCCAAGGAGGAGAAAGTGAAGGCACACCCTGTTGATTGAGCAGTCTCAAACTCCACTTTTGGGGGCCCACTTCTGATAGTCAGAAGGACCCAAGACCAGATGCTTGGATCTGCTGATTGTTAAAGAGAACAGGGGAAGGGAAAATCTGCCTCACAGTGACCAGGCAACTCTGTGCACAGACCAAAGCGAGAAAGAGACTATTAAGTATTACCTTGGTGGTCAGGAAGAATTCTTATGAGCCTGGCATTGAGTCAGCAAGTGTGGAGTACCAATCCATGGTTCCTTTCTCTTGTGAGGGAAAGGGCCCAAGTCAGATGAGGTGAAATGGTGCTGAGACAAAGGAACCCAAGCAAGAATCAGAATGGGTAGAGTCAGCTGGCCAGCCAGGGAAAGAGGGAAAGGGGGTACCTATAGAGTCCCCCTAGTAACATTACCATGGATAGTCCATGTGGAGAATACTGGAACATTCGACTGTTAGTGATCAAACCAAGGGAAAGAAAAATGTACGTTTGGACAAAAGAAAGCATTGTGCCACTGGACGTACTCTGGCCAAAATACAGGGAAGATGAGGATTGGCTTTGTGCCAACATCATGCTTTATGTTAATAAAAAGAAGCCCTTCTCTTAAGAGGAGACTGATTATGCCATGTGTTGGCTAAAGGGAAGGGGGACGCCTCTTTATCCTGTAAAGGTCAAAACCACAAAGCCAGAGGCTAAGCCTTTAGAAGCTAATGCCTAGGATCCTTTATTGAACCTTCATCTAGTCTGTGCTCCTCCCCTGGGGCAGGGAATTTTGGGCCCTGACGGCCCAGTGGAACTAACCCGCATTCCCCTTGGGGAGCTTGAGGGGCAATCAGGACCAACCGCTTCACCAGTGACAGCCCATCAACAATTGAAGAAGGAGTTGGAGCAGTGTAAAATAAAGATATACAGAATTTTCCACTTCCAGGGGCTCCTGGGGAAAAAACAGTGAAATAACATATACCCGTTGAGTCCCTCTACCCTCTGAGAGAAATTTTATGAGGCCACATGTCTTTGTTATCAAAATCTGAGAAAAAAGATTAGAAGAAGAGAAAAATTCAGAACAGTATCTCACAAAAATAGGTTCAGATGTTCTCCACATAATGATAAATTGATTTCACAATATGTCAAAAGGCAGGACATCATTACCTATCTTAAGAATATAGCCTTGGCTTAACACTTGAAATTAAATCAATTCAATTTACTACACAAGGAGTAAAATGGGGGAAAATCTTATGAGCATTTTCATAGATGAAGCAAAAAACTTTTGATCAAATTCGACACTCATATTTTTTTGTATGCTGTATGGTGGAATTACATGTCATTCCTTTTCTGTACATATATCTCGTTATCGCAGCACTGTTTTTTTTTTTTTTAAATGTGTATTCAGACTGCATGGGCCAGAAATCGAACCATTTCTTGCACATGGCAGATGAGAATTCTACCACTGGATTACCTATGAACCCCCAACATTCATTTTTTTATAAAGCTGCTCAACAAACTTGGAATGGAGGAAAGTTTTTTCAGTCTGATAAAATGGCATGCATGAAAAAACCTACATTTAACATTATCATAAATATTAATTAAACAGTTTTGCATAATGTCCCAAAGAATTCAGGAATGTTTGCTTCATGCACATCTATTTAGCATTCTGTTGGAGTTTGGAGCCAATAGAAAAAAGCTCAAATAAAAATAAAATGTTTACACTTAGGAAAGGATGGATTGAAATTTTCTCATTTATAGGTGATGTGATTGTATCAACAGAAAATTCCACTTAAACTAGAAAAAAATTACTAGAATAATATGTAAAGTGATGAAATGATGTGAATCAATACACAAAATCCATTTTAATTCTTGTACTTCTAGGAACAGTAGGAGACATATCCATAAATAGAATAATTTCTGCACATTTTAGACTTTGAAGTTTGTAGATGTGCTTTTTATTTAAATAAAAATAAAATTTAAAAAATTCATAATAATAAAAAAGTAAATACTATTAGGATCCTTAATAAAGAAATGATAAAGTCTTTTAAAAGAGAACAGTCATTAAGAAGAAAATACAAATCAAATCAGGGCATATAAATAAAACTAAATTAGAAACCCAGAAAATGAAAACTAGTGTCATAAAAAATAAAAGAAAAACTAAGAGAAGGAATAAACTTTCAAAAAAAAGAAATATTGAATAGAGAAGCAGGGCTGAGGAGTTCACATAGAAAGCATAACAGAGATAAAAGCTGAGGAATGAGAAGTAAGAGGCCTGGTGACCACCCCAGAGTCCACAATATACATCTAGTAGCAATTCCAAATAAAGATGATAGAATGGATGTTTCGTAAGCAATATGAAAAGCAAATGGCTGAAGATTTTTGAAAGTTGAAGACAGACAGGAGTCCTCAAATGTGATAACATTAAGCATGGAACAAGATACTTAAAAAAACTCCAAACAGAGAGACCACTCAATGAAACTGAGAATTAATGGATAACTAGAAAAATGTAAAATGATACCCCAGAGGAAAAGGCCTTTGGAACAATAGTCAGTGGCCCTTTCATCAACAAAGTAAGATGCCAGTAGACAAAGTCAGAAAATCTTCAAAGTTTTGAGTGAAAGCAACTGTCAGCTCTTTGCCAGTGAATTCCATCACTCAACACTGAGGATGAAATAATATTTTTGGATAAGGAAAGAGAGTCTTCCTGGCTCAGATGTTTAAGGACAGAACTGATAATGAATGTTCTTCAGCAAGAATAAATGTAAATTGAAAGTAAGTTGAGTGAGATAAGAAAAAATGAGTGCAAAAATTCATCCAAAGCAATGAAAGAAAAACTCTAAGCCATGGAAATAATTACAGATCTGGGCAAGGACAAATATACATATAACTGCAGTTTGAGTGAACACCATGAATTTACCAGCAGAAAATGCTTACTTTACCCACACACACACACACACAAAAATGGAAATAATAAATACACACCAAACAGAACAGAAAGCATGAAATGATCTATGTTGTATCTGTAAGTTGGAATAATTTTACATTACACAATAAATGAAAGAAAATTCTCAACTAACAAAAGGAAATATATATCTAAAAAAAGAAGATGTGTCTTAATTTATACTCTCTTATGTCAGTATAGAGAGGAGGGCCTCCTTGTATAAGTGACTTACATTTTGTGGTAGTAGTAGGAGTGGTTGGCAAGTG
>PVIY010032736.1:0-28700 GCA_004026745.1 Myrmecophaga tridactyla
CTTTCTTCTCACACTTTGGTTCCAGCCACACTGGGCCTGTTATTTTCATTCTCTCTAGTCATCTCCTCCCTTAATTACTCAACATTCTCCCCCTCCACCTTCCTTTCTTTTTTTGGTAGATTCAGATGAAACTACTTCTAGCTGAATTTCCACTTTCCTCTATTTATTTCACACACAGATAAAGGACCACCTTTCAAAACAATTTTAGACATTCCTTCTGTCTTCACACAGCTTTAATAAGAAAAGCGAATAGAAGAAACCAACTTTACTTTTTCTTCCCTTTCCCATTTCTTCTTCCCTGTTTTACTTTTATTTTTTTCTCTGTCTGCCATTCCAACATTTTTTTTTCAATACAGTTCTCCAAAATTCTCACTGAAAAATCAGAGCCACAGGGAGGAAAAAAATACCATGTTTGCTATATCCAAATTCCCCACGGCTATTTCTTCTGCTGCAGTTCTGGCCCTCCTCCTTCTTCCACCTTATCCCGTACGGCTCTTCCACAAAACTGTTCCACTCACTCTACTGCCCGTCTCAGCACCCAGGATCCAAACTGGATTCCTCGCACCCCACTCCAGGCATTGTGAAGCGAAGGAAAGAGAACAATGTTCACAGAGAGGCGATTTTCTGCATCTGTGTTACTAGAGGCTTCTTTTTTTTTTAATCTTTGAGGTTCAGATTAATCCAGAGTAACTCAAGCATCAAAGAGAATCTCTTTTAATGCACACGTCCTTTGAGATTAGTGGAGAAGTAGTATTGCTCCTCATTTTGCAATTGCAAAAATTATAAACAGAGAAACCAGGGACTAGGCTAAGCTCCTCAAGCTGGTTAGTGCAAGCGCACGACTGGACCCTGGATGTGTGCACAGTTGCTGAGCACTGCTGAAGATACATACACACACCCTGTCCGCCTGAGGAGATGGCTGTGTCACTACATTACACACACTGAGCTCAGTTCTGTGTTTTTTGCTTTTGCTTTTGTTTTGAAAGAGAGTTCAGAGGAGAGGAAGGTAGACCCAATCTGCATAATTTTATTGAACCATTAAATTATCAAGGACATAAATTAAAATCCTGCTGAAAAACAATGAATTGCTTTTAAAATTTAAAATTCATTTTTGAATTTTTCTTTCCTATGTACAAGGGCTAAAAATAACATGGTATAGTCTCTGGGTAATTTTGTTATTGTTATTAATATAAATTTGTTATATTTAAATTTAAATATAAATTTAAAAGTTCAATACATAAGATTTCAATTGCAACTAATTTAATAATTGTGCTAATACTAAGTGCTAATTTCAGATCAGACAACATGCTAAGCATTCTGTATGCCTTACTTTATATAAATCCTATAAGCTCTATTAAATAGGCACTTATCTTTATTTTACAGATGAAGAAATTGAAAATAAAAAATAGTATTAACTTGATGAGTGTAGCACAATAAATACTTGCTAGGATTCAAATCCAGGTAATCTGGTTACTCTTAGCCACAAAACTGTATTACATTACAGATATTTTATGTTGTAATTTTATACATATATATATAAAATATATATATATAATTTGTTATTGCAAACTTTTCTCAATTATCAAAAATGCTTTCTATAAGGCACACAGGTATATTTTGCTTTTGCTTGATTTTTGGAGTTTAGTTTTGTTTTTGTTTTTTTTTCACATGGGCAGGCATCAGGCATCCAGCCCAGGTCTCGGGCATGGCAGGCAAGAACCCTGCGTGCTGAGCCACCGTGGCCCTCCCTGGAGTTTAGTTTTTTTAACTTGTTCATTATTTTATTTTTCTAAGCTGATCTATTAATTTTCAGAAGAGTGGCTCTGCCTAGTGAGCAGGTTTTTTTTGTTTTTTTTTTAAATTTGCATATGGGCAGGAGGCACCAGGGATCGAACTCCAGACCTCCAGCATGGCAGGTCGGAGCTCTGCCTGCTGAGCCACGGCAGCCGCCCCAGTGAGCAGTTTTGATGGATAAATTATGCCTTAAAAAGAGATTACTTTGCGTGCAGAGGTGGTTTAGTGGTAGAATGCTTGCTTTCCATGTGGAAGATTCGGGTTCGATTCCTGGGCCATGCACCTCCCCCACCAAAAAAAGGGATTACTTTTCAATTTGAATTTTGGTTTCCAAAATTCATAGAAACATTATTTGCTGGGTTGAATCAGTTTGTGTGTTTGTTCAGCTATACTCTGTATCCTGATGTAGTCATGCCAGAGAAAAATAATAGGGTAATAGCTTGCAAGATCATCAGGCAATACCTTGTTTGGATTCCCTAAGGAGCTATAATCTGTTCAGTTTTTGAAAATGGTGGGAACCTGATAAATACTTGCTATAAGTAAAACACATGCAGAGAAAGGGAGATAGAAAAAGAAAGGAAGCAAACACAAAATTGGCCACTAGTGTAAAGAATTGTGTTTGAAAAGGAGCAGAGAAACAGTTATTTTAAGTAAGGTAATTAAAAATGATAAGACACAGGACTTTCTTAAAAAGAAATCAAAATAAAATGAGAGATTGCAAATATTTTATTTCAGACTCCAAAATGAAACATTAAATTTAGTAACTATTTGGAATGTATCAGTACAGTTAAAATATTTAACTTTAAAAATTTAATTATTTTTAATGTCTGAGCAATACCTAACAAAATAAAAATTATTTAATTAATTAAATCAGGCAGTTATTTAAACCTGTGTGTTAAGCGACATATAAGGTGTAACATATCACTATTGTTTAAAAAACCCTATGTGTTATAGTAAAATATTTCTTCAGTATTATAAATAAAAAGGATAAGAAAAGATAGTTTTATACGTAAAGTAAAAATACCAAAAATACCAAACACCCCTAACCCATAATGATTAAAAAAAACTTAAATTACTATAATTGAGTGCCCACATGCTTTTTTTCATAGCAATTTACTTAATCCTGTATGCTTCTTGAGAACTGCTGCTAATACTTGACTTTCCTTTCTTGCAAGTGCTAATGAACAATGAGATGACTCATTTTATTAAATTTATCATACAATATGTAACACAGAGCGGGAATAGACATGCATGTCTTGATTATAAGTAAGGATATCCACAAAAAAATTATGGGTATTCCAGCACTGCTATTACCATCAAATCAGGACTTCACATTTAACATCAGTCTATCAGAGAAAGTACTTCTAACCAAAATGGGATCTGAAAAACCATAAATATTCTGATAGCATAGAGAGGATACTGCTAGTTCACATCTTAACAGGCAAATTAACCCCACTCATGTGCAATCAACTGTATATTGTTGAATAAGTTCAAATACTTTTTAATAAATGGGGTATATTGGACTTTTCATGCTAAGACTGTGTATGACTTTTCCTCCCATGATTTGGCCTAACATCCAATCCAATGCCTGAGGTTCCTGTATCCCTTAGAGACATTCTCTATAGTGAAGCTAGGGGATCATTTCTTAAGGTAACAACGCTCTTTGGACAATATATTTCAGCGCTGTGAATTTCTTGTAGTCTGGATTAGAAGACAGCCTGTGACTACAATGATTTGTCCAGCCATGTGGTTTTAGGAAATAAGAGAAAGGGACCCGCACATACAGTTTTAGAATGTAAAATTATAGAAGAACAAAAGAACAAATTTTCAGTAGCTCACACTAATTTTATATAGTACCAAGTTCAGAGATTTATATGTAGAGAGAACGTGTTAGGAAATAATGTGCTAAAGTTAAATAGTGTTAAGATCACCTAGATTTTCAAGCAAACAATGTTCTATATAGAAAATGAGTTGGTGTCAAGGATTCAACAGAAACTGCAATCAACTTTAGTAATTCTTAAATGTTAGGAGCTATAAATCATTTTTTTTTCCTTTAATGGTTGAGCTGCCATCCTGGTTCTGGACAGTTGCATGTAACTTGGAGCAAATCCAGAAGTCATAGATGAGTCTTTAACTAACTGAAGTAATTATGCTTATTTCTTTTGGAATGCCCTTCTTTGAATCATGTTTAGTTTTTCCTTCCAACTTTTATGACATGTTTATTGAAATCAGGTGCAATTATTTAAGGTTTCCTTTCCTTGCCAACTGTACAATTTTCTGATGATATTTTGTACTAGTATTTGCATCTAGATGGGACTATTCAAAGAAATTGGGTATTAACAGCTCTAATATGATTGAATACCTGTTTTCCTTTTTCTTAAATACTATGAATAATATTTTTAAAGTAACTACCAGAATGAGTGCACTTAATTTCTGATTACCACATTCTACCTTCTTTAAATAGTGCAAAAAATATATTTAAAAAAACAATTAATATATTCTCTTTCAATCACATTTAATGGCATTTATTCAGAAAAATACCAATCCCTCATGCCATGTGAATTTTCTCGACAGCAAAATAAGTGCAATCCTCATTTCAGGTTGTAAAAAGTATTCACTTTAAAACTTCAACTAATAATTAATACAGCGGCAGCTCTATTTGGTTTAAATATTTGTATTTAGAGTTGCCTTTAAGTGAGGAATATAATGTTTAAAAAGAAATGGGATATTATATTTTGAATGCCTCAATATTCAGAACAGGAAGAATAATTTTCTAAACATTAAAAAAAAAAAAGTTAATTGTTGTGCTTCTCATTTAACAATAGTTTCCAGCCCAAGGTCAAGTGCAAGGCAGAGGAGACATAAAGAATCTCAGCACCACTATTTTAATTCTGGCACTCACAGCATTTAGCAGCAGAATGTCTCAAAGGAAAACAACTACTTTCATTTTTGCCTCCTGCAGCCACTCTGTCAGGGGAGAGGTCTGGGCTCGGAAAATGCAGCTCATTAAAATGAAGAATTTTCCCCGACTTTGATATTCACAGTTCACTGGGGATCGACTACCTGTTCACCAAGCTATTTTGTCTGGAAGGGGTTGCAACACAGCAAACTATACCTTAATTAAACTCTTTTCATCAAATTCATTAGGCCTCTAACATTTATACAATGTGTTGAGTTATGGTGCTGAGATTCCTAGTCTACACACACACGTGCACACACAGATATTAAAATTGTCAAGTTCTTTTCTTCCCTTCATTTAACTGGTGCATTGAACAATATCTGGAACAATACTTTTATCTGCCTCATAAATGTCTTACTGGCATGCGAGATTCATGCTCTTGGTATTTTCTTACAAACAACTACTGCTGCTTCCAGATGAGTCTACCGAGTTCCTAAGCCCATATACACTTAGAGTCATTGCTCCAGGAAGGAGGATTTGTCATTCCAAACTGAATTTGGTAAATAAAGAGTCTTAATATTTTACATATACCTTTATTGCCATATTGCGATTGGGAGTAGAAAGGTTTAAAAACATAACTGTTCTGAAAATAAAGCCCAAAAGTTCTAGCACACGCTCTCATCTATACATTATTTGGGCAGTAATTGTTGAAAATAGAGTTATTTATTAGCTCTAGGCATCTAAATATTTCTTCCATCTAGATGGCTCCTGTAGGCAAATTGTAAAAGAATCCCTTTCTGTGCTTCCTGAGAAGCAGCCTGAGAAGGCTTTTGTTCTGTCTTTTAATAACTGAATAATTTTGGCTCTCTTGGCTTTTGGCACTAAAGGACTTTGTAGTTTCTTTTACATTCCAGCAGAGGGAAAGGAATTTCTCAGGCAAAGTTTAGTGATTCCTCAAATTCTCACTTTGTATACAATCGATGAAATGATAGCACAAGAACCTTACAAGAGGATATTATAACTTATTTAAATGATTTTACATAAGTATAAAACATTAAAAGGGAAAGAGGAATAGGAGGACGTTACATTTTTGGTGAACAGTCTGACAAGAGAGAAAAAACTAACATTATAAAAACTTAAGTTGATGTCCATTTGGCACTTCACGGAATTACTACTTACAGGAAACACCCTATATAATACTAATTGATCTTGATGTAGTTATTAGGTTTGTATGTAATGCATTACAGATACCATGGTGGTAGGTCAAATCAGGATGATACAAGAAATGTTCTGGAGACAGAAAAATTATCAGAGTAGGTGAGTAGTTGAAGATAAGGTCATAAAAGTAAGTGTGGGTCCCATTACAAAAAATTTTTGAATAATTTTAACCTATATTGAGCAACTGAATAATTCTGAGAGGGAGAATGGCCCATCTCATTGTTCCTAGTGTTTTAGGATCAATACTCTGGTTGTGGTGTACAGAACACCTTAGATTATGAAAAAAATTGCAAACAAAGGGCACAATTGGAGAGATTGATAATTAGTCTGATGTGAGGTGAGAAGAGCTTATGCTAGAAAGTGACAATAGATGGAGGTGGAGGGACAAGGCATTTTGAAAGGAAAGAC
This sequence comes from Myrmecophaga tridactyla, assembly GCA_004026745.1. NCBI lineage: Eukaryota > Metazoa > Chordata > Mammalia > Pilosa > Myrmecophagidae > Myrmecophaga > Myrmecophaga tridactyla. Next base: position 6,320 of record PVIY010032736.1, read on the forward strand.
CCTAAACTCTTGGAAATCCAGAATTGGAGATCTAGAGATCTGGAAAGAGATGGTGGTCAGAGGTGAAAATTTGGAAATATTGTGTGATATAATGAAAAGTCTTGGCTGATCTTTGTTCTCAGTTCTTGGGGAAATGACCTCCGCATGTTTGGAATGTCCTCTGAGAGATCTTTTGGTCTTCACGGTTGGGCAAGTACTCCACCTGGAAGTTCATAGGCTGCTGAATGACCAGAGGGGCCAGCACACCTGCAGTCTCAGGGTGGGGACAGGCCACACCAGAAAGACCAACCATGCAATTGGGGAGCTGGAGCTTCAAGTCATGTCAAGTCAGCCCATCTCCCCACCCTCTGGGAGAGGAGAGGCTGCAGATTGAGTTTTACCATGTGGTCATTGATTCTGTCAATCATGCCTCTGTAAAGAGACTCTGTATAAATTAGGGGCAGTCAATGCTAAGATGAATTTTCCTTGATTGATAAGATACATCTCTGTGCCCAGGGGGTGATACATCTTAACTCCATGCAGAGAGGTTACATAAGCTTGCTTTTGAGAGCCTCCTGTACCTCTCATCCTATACCTCTCTTCTTTTAGCTTCTTCCTAGTTGTACCCTTTCACTAAAATACAACTTACAACTTTTACTATAATACATCTGGAACGCTAAGTATAGCATGTTCTAATCATTCTAGTGATTGTCAAACCTGAGGGGATGGTGGCAACCCCCAAATTTGTAGCCAGTGATTCAGAAGTGCAGGAAGCCTGGGCCCCTGAATTTGTAACTGGTACCTGAAGGACAATCTCTTAGAGAATTTCCCTTCACCTGTGGGGTCTTGCTTAACTCTGGGTATTAAGGGTCAGAATTGAATTGGATTGAGTTACTGCAATATTTGCAGTCCTTGTATTCGCTGATAGAAGTTTCTGATACTACACAGTTGGGGAAACTGTGGTAGAAGCTGCTGTGGAAGATTTTGATACATTTACACAATGGAAATAGGGGAGTCCTAGGTGTTGGTGAACATTGTAAAGGAGAGGATAGAAGAAGATAAGAAAGGAGATTAATTTTCCCATTCTGGAATATTTCTTAAACATGTGAAATTAAGGAAAAAAATAGTTATCAATAGAAGTAGGAGGAAAACTAGGAAATTTTAGCATCCTCATTAAGGCCAACAAGGGAAAGAATGATCAAAATTCATGTACTAGAGATGACAAGAAAAATAAAAACGAGAAATGGGCAAGCAAAAGATTCAGAAATATGTTTGTCATGGGAGACTTTTTTTTTTTTTTGAGGGGAGAGTTGCATGGTCTGGGAATCGAAACATCACACGGAAAGCAAGCATTCTACCACTGAACTACCCATGCACCCTTGTCATGGGAGACTTTTACAGGTTGAATTTCCAAATAGTGATGTGGGGGAAAGCATGCTTACCACTTAAGGATCGTAGATGGGAAGGTAGCATAGCTGAGGTTATCTAGTTCACTCCATAGCTATGGCAGAGAATGATGGCTGGTGAAAGAGCTGTAGAAGCAAATGAAGGAAGTTTTTGTTTTTATTTTAAAGAGGAGGGAAGCCTACCTTTATAAGGAGAGAAAAGGGAAATAAAAAGTGGAGAATCAAGAGATTGATGAGGCTGATGGCCTAAAAGTACGGGAGCCAATGGAGAAAGAGGAGAAAATTATAGGCTCTAATGTGCTTTATCTTTCCCTCCTCAAGTTGATTAGTCTCTCTCACGAATGCCGTATTCTCACAAATACCTTTCACTCCAAATAACCACTTGTATTAATAAGTTTGCAATATTTTAGCACTGACCATCAGCCTAATAAAACCACTTGCAAATCATGTATATTATATTAAAGATATTTTTAAATGAGTAAATCAGAACAGATGCATCTGTATTAGATTTCCCTCAAAATTCCTGTAAGTTGAAAGTATCAACATAAATTGATATTTACTGAGATGCATGGCAGAAAACCTTGACAGCGCAGTGATTAAAACAACAAACATCAGAAAAGTGCAAGGAAAGTAAAGTTAGATTCTTTTTTACACATATTCATAATCATATCACTTTGGAGAATTGATATGATTGAGAAATAGTCACTTCAATATTAATTAGTTAGCCTGCAACTCTGGTTTAGTCCTTAAAAAATTCACAGGAGAAAAGTTCTTAAACATGAACAGTTTAAAAATAAAATCTAGTTGTTATAAACTATGAGGAAAAATAGATGACATTTCATTTGTGTCTGGTAACCATTGAGAAAGAACGATGAGAGGATGAGATTACAATTCAGATATTTCCCAGAGGGTTTTTATAGGTACAAGGGAAGCCGTACCTTTGAGGTTTTCTATTACTCTCCAGGATGCCAGTGAACTCACATAACTGTTCATATTTCTCCTTTCTAACCTCTGTAAACAAAGCCGTCATAACCATTTAAGATCATCCTGGACTACATAAAAAAATCTCTACAGCCATTGTTTATTGACCTCCATAATTCCTGTAACCTCGTCTTCCTTGCCTTCTTCCCCACTCTTCACTCTTAGCTTTCCGATATCACCAGCCCCACACATTTCTGCTGCAATTTCAATTTGTCTCCTTGGATTGACAGCTATGTTTTTGACCTAACCTCCCCAGCTGACGTTGGCTAATTTCTAGGTCACAAACTCTCTGTCTACGTTTATGCTTCATGTAACACAGCACTGGGTACAAGGTAAATCAGGGAACACGGGAGTGACTAGTTTTAGCTCAACTATGGTCATCCCCTGTCTAATTAGAGAAATGGACCAAGCAAGACATTCTAAATCAAGAAACTAATTTATTTTGGAAGATCTGACCATTTTACCTGCCATCATTTGAAATCGCTCAGTCTTCAGGAAGGACATTGTGGTCTCCAAATGGGCTGGTTAACTAAGTCACCTGGTGTTGATGTTTTATCTCAACAACGATAACAACAAACAGAAATGAAACAGGATTTAAATATGGGCAGGAGTGTCATGACGTTTTGCATGCACTAAGATTATATATTTAGTTATGCTTCAGGAAGCATTTTGAAAAGAGGCCAATAGAAGATATTTATGGGCTAAGCATATAGGAGCTGCGAAGTGTGAGATGTGTAACTTTGGTGGCTCTACGGATGAGTTAAATGTTCTAATATTTGCATTGAAAATTGGAATTATGCAATATAAAGTCAAATGTTAAAATCTGTACTAATAGGATTTTTAAGAGTTTAACTGAGAATGATATTAGATGCCACCATAAGCACTATCTCAAACAAGAGAAAGACTATGGTAGAAAGGAAAATGTCTTATATTTTAGCACCTTTTACAGTAATCTTTTCCTGCTTTTTCAGAAAAAAACCTGCATGTTTTCCTTTAGCACAGGACACCGATGTAGCTGGCGTTGCTCTCAGACTGTGACTTTTGAGGTAAGACCTGCATAACTAAAAACATAAATAAATAAATAAATAAACTTTGAAAAGATGGTAGGGAGCCCATTGCAGGCCTCAGGTGCCTCCAGTGGGAAAGAGCCAATTGTGTTCAAAGAATAGCTAGAAGGCAAGGGTCTCTGGGACAGTAAGCAGAATAAGGGCAGAGTGGTAGGCTAAGGCCAGATCAAGTTGTCATAAAAAGATTTTCTCCTTCATGTATTGAGAAGCTACTGAATGTTTAGCACAGGGGAGTTGCATGATTGATATTATCCTGATACAAAATGAAGAATTGAACTATTGCCAAAGAACCCCTTCCTGCAACAAACCCTTAATTTATTATTACATGATAAATACATGTAATCACAACAGCCGACATTTAAAAACTCTTCCTAGCACTAAGGAAACAAAGGAAAATCCCTGCATGCCAGAACTTGAGAAAGAGATTAAGGCCTCAATTGTAATCAGAAGCTGATGTCATAACAGGATTGAAACTTTTATGGAATGTTGTCTCCAAATGGGCAGATACAACAAAGAGATGGATACAACAAAGAGATGGAGTTAAATTGTGCCTCCTGCCTAAAGGCTAGGAAAATCTGACTTGCTGCCTCTGGGAAGTAGAGAAGAAGCTTGGGCAGGGTCAAAAAACCCAAAGCTTCTTGCTTGAATTTAAAGATTATCCAGTACTTAACTAGTAAGGTGATAAGAGATTTGAACAACACCATATACAAACTTGATCTAATGGATATTTGTTAAAACTTACCAAAATATATGCATATTAATTTCTACTGAAAAGTGTATACATTTACAAAAATGCACAATAATGTATAGCAGTGAAGCAATGACACAAAGGTCATATGATCTGACAAACAAACACAAAGAGATGGTTACTATCCCCCAAAGGTTTTAAATTATAAAATACAGTTCTAATAATGCATGGATCAAAATTCTATAAAACAGAGTCAAATGACTTTGAAGCCATGCCCATCAAAATTTATAGGGTATCTAAAGTGCAATTAGAGAGAAATTTATGAAATTCTCTCTCTCTATTTCTGTCTCTCATATATATATATTATATACATATATACATATATATATTTATATACATAAATATATATGCAACTAAACATATAATAGATATTATGTACTTATACATAAGAAAACAAGAAAAACTGGAGATTTAGGAGCAAAAACAATCAACTCAAGGAGTTAGAATAACAGAATAAGAAAACTAATGAAAGTATAATGAAAAAAAACTGAAGACAGAACCAAAAGAGTAGCACAGAAAATAAAGACATTATAAAAGATTGAAAAAAAGAAAAATGGATATTTTAAAAGCCTAATAAAATGGACAAACCTTTAGCAAAACTGATCAAGAGAAGAAGAGAGTGCTATTAAAAATTTTAATATGAGAAAATAGATGTAACTACGAAAAGATTGACAGGTAATAATAGAATACAGTGAAAATTGTATGTCAATAAATTTGAAAACTTAGATAGACAACTTTCAGAAAAATTTTCAGAGATTTTCTCAAATCTTCAAGAACCAGTAACTCTTCTGTTATACAATTATCAGACAATATTCTCTTATGAGACTACTTTGTCTTTATAGCAAAAGTGTATTAAAAATCAGCATAAATGTTGGAGATATTTGCATGAGTACACATGCTAAAATTCTAAATAATACATTAGGTGACTGATACCAACAAAACATAAAAAGTACAATATGACCAAGTAGGATCTACATCAGAAATGTGAGAATGTCTCAACACCAGAAATCCTTTGCTGCTCTCCTCTTTGTATTAATTGGGAAAAATCTGATCTGAAGATATATTTGATTAAATTTGACATCCATTCATGTATATTTTTCTAATAAGCACATGTCAAAGTAGAAGTTGAACAGAATTTTATTAACCAAGTAAAGGATTTACCCTAAAATTCTATAAAACATCATTCAAATGGTAATACTTTAGAGGTATTGTCATTAAAATCAGACTGTTCTATCACCCCTTTCTATTCAACATTATAATGGAAGTTCTAGCAAATTAAAAAAACTGAACAAAGAAATATGGATATAAAAGGCAATAAAAGAAAGTAAAATATCATGGTTCAGTGTTAATATGATTATTTATATAGAAATATTAGGAGACTGTACAAAGAAGCCAGATAAACATAAGAAGCATTCTCGACATGAGAACAAAATCAATTTCACTCCCCTACAACAGCAATAGCAAATTTTAAAATGTTATTTCAATAATCCTAATAAAAATAGCACAAACCTAGAAGGTAAGAGGTAATTAGTCTAAAAAAAGTATAGTATTTATACAATATCATCAAACTTTATTGAAAGACATAAAAGGAGGCCTAAAAAATAGAGAAATAGGCCATGCTTATAAATGTAAAGATTCAAAAATTAAACTTTCCATTTTCTACAAATTATTCTATAAAGTACATACAATTTCTATACCAGCAAATTTTTTTTTTGCTTTCATCTGCTAAAACTGATACTATTTTAAAATGTATTTTCAATGATATATCTATAGGAATGTATTGGGCTACAAGTATGAGAAAACCAGACTAATAGTGGCTTTAACTGCACAAGAAGATGAGAGGCAAGTGGTCTAAGTTTGATACAAGTGCTAAACTAGTCCTTAAGGAAGAGTCTCCTCCCAGCTTCCTGTTCATCACCATTAATGTGTGTTTTTTGTTATCAAGTTTCAAAGTGGCTGCTATAACTCTAGGCATTGTGTTTGTGTTATGCAAAGGAAGGCAAAATGTGATGGAAGGAAGGAACTTTAATCTTACCTTTCATCCAGAACTCTGTCAGATTCCATCTCAAATGCAAGAACCTCTGAACAGATACGCATTTAGGTTTCTAGTTCTCTAACATAGAGAAATTCAATAGACCATAAGCTTTTGGGGGGCAGAGTTCTGCATCTGCTTCCTTTAGAGATGCATTCCAGTTGCCTAGGAAAGCACCTCAAATTGCAGGGATGTTCAATAAATGCTGAACATAAGGGATATGGTGATGGGGAATGGATACGTGAAGCCAATTCATGGCACCTTCCTGACAGAGGAGAGGACCAAGAATAGACAAAAGAACCGTGAAGAAAAGAATAAGGAGATTGGTTTGGGGGAGTAGATTTCAAGATTGCTAATAAAGTTAAACCAAGTGTGGTGTTGTGTGGTAAGTGGTCAATGGAACAAAATAGAGAAACTTGAAATAGACCCACAAAAATCTAAGAAGTTGGCCTATGTCAGAAGTAGCGTTGCATGTCGCAAAGGGAAAAAGTAATATATCTACCTCACCTCACACTTTTATTAATCCAAATGTTAACATTTTTAACTTTTCGAAGAAATCTAGAAAAATTTCTTTATTACCCTTAACAAAAACTATTAGATAATATCCATAAATTAAATATCATAAAATATAAGATTGATAAACTCTACTACATTATGTTTAAAGTTTCCGATTTGAGAAAATACAAAGGTAAAAACATTATTTCTTTGCATTTTCCTAAAATTAAAGTTATGAAGTAACTATAACCAAATATCAATTTATGTTATTTCTATGAGATGGGTACAGGATTTTCATTATATTATGCTCTGTACTTTTCTCTTTGTCAAAATATTTCATATTAATCCAAATCTAGTTACAAACCTGCATTGCCTGCTTTGTGGGAAATCACATGAGGAAGGAGGATATGGAAGCAAAGGGCTCACTGAGGGCACTGAGGCAAAAGTATGGAAAGGGATGTGATGGTGGTTTGGTTTGGGGTGGTATTTAACTAAGGTTGTGTTTTAGATTTAGAGCACTCTAGGCTGGCTAGCAATCAGAAGAAAGCATGTGTGAACAAAACATTGGGGGACTGAGTGGATGTTAGTGGATTTCAGGGATGGGAAATACTATAGGAGGAGGTTTGGGTCAGGAACCCCTTTTAATTATGTTTGTCTAGTAGACATCCTTGTAGAGACTGATACTGTTGGATATACAATTTCGCGTTTATGAGAGAGGTCTAGATTTGCAGATAAAAATTTTGGACTTGCGACATTGAGATGGTTCTAGTAGAAGGATGGTATGAGATCACTGAGGAAGAGAGTCTAGGTTAAAGGAGAGAACCAAGGGCTCCAGCTCAAGTACACTTCCTTCCATGTATAGAGGTTGAAAATAGGAGGAGAAGGAGGTGGGAAATAAAATAGATAAAAGCCAAGAAGTATGATCATAATGAAGCCTGAAATTTCAAATTGGGGAAGTAATAAATGCTTTTCTCAACCTGTCAAACTGCATTAAGCTGGAGATAAGTTTCCAGGGGATCCTGAGACACAGGGGGTAACCTTGACAAGAGAGGTTTAGGTGGAGTAGTAAGAATGGAGAACATCTTAAAACATTAGGCTGTGTTTTCAGGTGGACAGGAACAATCCATTTGATAAGGGAAAATGAATGATTTTGGAAAGAGGTGATAATCACCAGGTGAATTGACTAAGAAAGGGGAGTGGATATGATTCAGTGCACAAAGGAGAATGCCTGGGCCATCCATTGTGAAAGAGTGTGGGTATAAATGTGGGCAGTAGGTAGTATTTGCATAGGTAAGAGGTATCCATGGTTTGCTGTATATACTGTGGTAACATATCAAAAACATAGATTTATCCTAATTTCTAATTATTTTGCCATTGTTTACAACTGGCCTGCCAATGTGAGAAAGTGGCACCAAGGAACAAAGGTTTTGGTATTATTTTTTATACCATTGCAAGGAAGTGGGTAACAAATATCCGTTCTGCCATGCTTTTAATTTATTCCATTATATTTTATTGAATCCAATGTCGTATATTTCTCATGCCATCAAATTTTCTAATAAACTTTTATTACTAAAGTTTATCAATTTCATGCATACTTTTTCAGTAACTGCCACCATCAACCACTTCAAATCCAATGTCAAATAATATGACTATAGTGCCTTCAATTTCACTTTGTGCTAAGTGCTCCCTGGGCCCATTGCCAATGAGAAAATGTTTGAGCCCGAGGGGATTTGTGGATGTACACAAAGTGCACCTCCCTTTACCCCTCTCCTGCACTTCACGCAACTGGGACTCAAGGGGAAGTAAACAAACACTATGTGGTAAGGAGTGAATTCTGTGTGGAAAGAATTTTGCCTTTTCAAAATTATGTATCATTTAGGTTGCAAAAAGTTACAATTAAGAGAATAATTGGGATTTATAAGCCAAATCTCCCAATTACCCCAACTGATTAGATTTATGTTTGAAAGCATACTAATCTTTTGTAACCGAGAGCATACAACTATAATTATAACTCACTGAACTAGGGCCCAGCTGCTTATTAGCCTTATGATGGATTGTAATGTAGCCAAAAGGAAATACTTGTAACTATTGTAACTCACTGAACTGTAACCCAGATGCCTTGATGCTTGCTTTATAACTGTACTGAACAGCCTCTTAATAATCTTGTGACCCTGTACTTACCCTCTTATTTTGTTTCGTAACTTAGAAGTCTTGTGATTCAGCTAACAGTTCCCTAATGCTAATTAATGAAGAAACCTGAGTCAACTCCCCCAGTTCCTACCTTTTTCTGCTAGATAAAGCCAGCTCCAACCAGAAGTAGCCCACCTGACATGCACAATAACATAAAATCGTATGCTGTAGTAACCTATATCTCATTGTAATACTAAAAAATCATACCCATTACCATGTTAAGGCTGCCATTTTCTTACATGCATCCTTCGACTAAGCGTGTAACCAATCTGCACATGTTCAGCCAGGGCCACCTCTCACTTCATCATCTCAAACCACCATACTTATTATCACAAACCCACTGTTACCAACATACTATGGACCTCTCAGAAGCTCTCCAGTTTGGGGAGACAGATCTGAGGTGCCCTAGCCTTCTGTTCTCTTTGTGTTGTGCTCTGTAATAAACATTTTCTCTCTTTGACACGCCGGTATCACAGCCTAAGCCATTGTGCACATTGGTTGGTGGACCAATGTTTGTCCAGTAACATGCTTTTCAAATACTTTTAAAACAGCATCATTTTAGATCCAGAGACATGAATCATAGATTTATTCAGTGACTTAGAATTGTACAATAGTGTCTGAGGGGATTTAGAGATTTAATCTAACCCTGTCCTTTTTCAAAGGAGGAAATTTTAGGAAGTTAAGTGACTTGCCAATATTATATAGCTGAGTTAGTGAAAGAGCAGAGATAGAAACCTTAATTTCTTATTTCGGCAATTATTTATTCTAGCTTACTTTTATTAATTCAGTATGACATGGAGTCCCGGTTGTAAATACAGTTGCTATTTATCACTGGCTGCTGGGTTCATAAATTGTCTGCACTGAAGCCAGTTGACTTACATCAATGTCTTTCAACCATATGTAAGACAAGTACAATTTTGAAGCACATAAAGATTTCTCACAGTCCTGGAGATTCTAACATACCCTTCTGGAAGTGGAGGCTAACCCCTACCCCTATGCCATCGCTTATGCTACTGAGATCAAGGTTTCCTCTTTCAACAAGAAGATTTTGAAGAGTTTTATTTTCTCACAGAAATTTTTATAATACATTTTTCAGATTACACATATGTGCTGGTTTGAAAGGATTATGTGCCCTAGAAAAGCCATGTTTTAATCCTCATCCATCTTGTGGGGGTAGCTTCTTTTAATCCCTATTCAGCACTGTAGGTTGGAAGCTTGATGTGATGCGTCCAATTGTGGATATTAACTTTTGATGGGAGGGTAATGTGACTCCATCTATTCCAGGTGGGTCTTGATTAGTTTACTGGAATCCTTTAAAAGAGAAACATTTTGGAAAAACCTTCAGAGCCACAAGAATGACAAAGTCCTTGCAGCCAGAGACCTTTGGAGATGAAAAAGGAAGATGTGAAAGAAGAAACATTTTTCTTGTTTCATGAAAACAAAACAAGGGGGAGCTTTGTGAAACAAGAAACCAGTAGAGAAAGCTATCAGACCTCTCCATGTTCCTTTCCAGCTGAGAGAGAAACACTGAACCTCATCGGCCTTTCTTGAGTGAAGGTAACCTCTTGTTGTTTAATTTGGTCATTTTTACAGACTTGCTTTAATTTGGACATTTTTATGGTCTTAGAACTGTAAACTTGCAACTTAGTAAATTCCCCCTTATAAAAGCCATTCTGTTTCTGGTATATCACATTTTGGCAGCTTGCAAACTAGAACAACCTATCTTTGACTTACTCGAATTATAATACACAAACCCCGATCCCTCCCCAGTACTCACATGCACTTTGATTTATATTAAACTTCTAACAGTCTTGATCAAGAAGGCAGAGTGAGATGCACTGGAGCTCCATCCTCCCACAGAAGCTTTCAACAACTAGGAAGAACTGGCAGAAACATCTTTCTCAATGCTTCAGAAAACAGTTAAGGGATCCCAGTTACAGGGTGAGCCTGGAATCAAGAGATTATCTATTTAAAAGCAGTAGGATCTCATGGCATCTTAGCTGGGCCCTCTTCCACCCTCCACCAGCTTGGTGTGAAGCCTGTCCATGCTCCCAGTGAAGATTGCTGGTCCCAGTTCTGGAAGGAGCAGAGCAATTCTGCAGCACATGCTGGGAACTTGTATGCCTGAAACTATCTCTCTGGGGGAGGTCTGAGGGGCTTGCTGTCCCAGAACTTGCCTTGCATGTAAATGGTGACTCAAAAAGCTCTGCTATAGAAAAGAGTGGGACAGAGGTCAGTCTACCTGGAGTAAGGGATTGCTGGCGGTAGAAAATACTTTGAAGTACCCAGGAACACAGGAGACTGTTTTCTAGGGAAGAGGGGATGTTAGCACCCATGTGAACAGGGGAATTCTTAAGGCCTCATGTTCATGACCAAGACAAGACACATGGGCAGAAAAGACCAGGGAGGCTCTTATGCTTTGGTCTTGAACTATTCTCTAAACTCATTGTATGGATAAGTCTTGAAGGAGAGCACTCTGCAGGTCAAGCTGCTAAGATTGTGTTTTCTTTTTCCTTTATTATTATTATTTCTCCTCCTCCTCTTCCTCCTCCTTCTCCTCCTCTTCCTCTTCTTCTTCCTCTTCCTCTCCTTCTTCCTCTTCTTCCTGCTCTTCCTCCTCTTCCTCCTCTTTCTCCTTCTCTTTCTTCTTCCCATGTTCACATGTGTGTTTTAGCTCCTGGCATTCATGAAAAACTCTTCCATAACACGGCTGGATAACAGCTTAAGGAACAGACATCTGGGAGTTTAAATTTCAGTAAACAACACATTCAATATCAAAATGTCCCGTTGTCAATAAAAGATTATATAACATGAAAAAAACAGAAAGCAATGTCCCAGGCAAAGGAGAAGATTAAAGCAGTATAGACCATTAAGAATATAATATCTGAAAATATACACAGAATGAAATGAGAGGGGATTTAAAATGGTAGAATAAAAAAATACAAATGTATATGAATGTAGGCATTAAAGGAAAACTTCACAGACAAAAATGTATAAACACCAAATAGTAAAGTGGCAGATAAAAAATCTTGCATTATCAGTAGTTACTTTTAATGTACATGGAATAACTCTCCAGTCAAAAGGTAGAGATTGGCAGGGTGGGTAAAAAACATGACCTGAGAGGTGCAACGGTGGCTCAGTGGCAGAATTCTCACCTGCCATGCCAGAGACCCGGTTTCAATTCCCGGTGCCTGCCCATGCCAAAAAATAAAAATAAAAAAATAAAGAAAGAAAAAAGAAAAAGAAAATCACCCAACTACATGCTGTTTACAAGAAACACACCTAAAAGTCAAATAAATTAGTAGATTGAAACTGAAAGGATAGAAAAAACATACCATGTAAACAACAACCAAACGAGCTGGGGCAGCTATACTAATATCAGATAAAATAGACTTTAAGTCAAGAATATTACAAGGGACAAAGGAAGAAACTATATGCTGATAAAGGGGCAACAAGAAGATATAAAAAATCTAAATATATATGCATGTGATTGCAGAACTTCCCACCTCAACCCCGTACATGAAAAAAAACAAAACAAAACAGAATACCAGTGGAGAGACGGAAATTATGAAAAGGAACCAAACTAAGCTGAAGGCCACAGTAACAGAAATAAAAAAAAAAAGATCCCCAAATGGGTTTGGAAGCATGTTGGAGCTGGTAGAAGAAATAACAAGTGAACTTGAAGATGAAGCAATTGAAATCATTCAGTCTGAAGAGCTGAAAGAGGAATAAGAAAAAGTGAACCTGTGGGAAACCTTCTAGTATACCAATAGACATGTTGTGGGGGTCCCAGAAGGAGGAGAAAGAAAGAAAAGAGAGAAGGGGCAGAGAGAATATTCAAAGGAATGATGGGTGAAAGCTTGCCAAATTTAACAAAAGACATAGATAAACACATCCAAGACGTTCAATTAACCCGAACAGTAGAAACCCATATAGACCCACATATTTTACCATCAAATGAATGCCGAAGGTAAAGAGGAAATTCTGAAAGCTACAAGAGAAGAGCAACGCATCACATACAAGGGAGACTCAAAAAGATTAAATGCCAATTTCTCATCAGAAATCATGTAGGCGAGTAGGCAGTGGGATGAGATATTTAAAGTGCTGAAAGTAAGAAGCTGCCAACCAGAATTTTATATTTGTCAAAACTGCATTTCAAAAATGAGAGAGAGATTATGACATTTCCAGGCAAATAAACACTGAGTTTGTCACCACTAGGCCAGGCCTCCAGGAGATGCTAAAGAGTGCTCTGCAGGTTGAAAGAAAGGACAATGGACAATAGATTGAAGCACCATAGGTAAATACTAATGCCAACACCACTGTATTTTTGGCTTGTAAATCCACTTTTTATTTCTTATAGGGTCTAAAAGGCAAATGCATAAAATGCAATAATAAATCAGAGGTTTTGAACTCATAATATATAAAGCTGTTATTTGTGACAAGAACTATATAAAGATGGGGGACAGAGGGATATAGAAAAGTAGTTGGAGCATACTATTGAAGTAAAATTGGTATCCAAGCAAAGGAGACTGTTATAGATTTAGCATGCTAAATTTAAACCCCATGGTAACTACAAAAAAATATTGGAGAATAAGTCAGCTCATAGAGACAGAAATTAAAATACAAAGTGCCAGGGGTGGGGGCAGGGAGGATGGACAGTTAATGGTAATGGGTATAGGGTTTCTGTTTGGGGAGATGAGAAAGTCTTACTAGTGGAGGCGGTGAGGTACTTCAATATTGTAAATGTTATTATTCCCATTGAATGGTATGCTTGGGAGTGATTAAGATAGGAAAGTTTATATTCTATATATATTCCCACAGTTTAAATAGCAACCACAAAAGAGAAACTAAAAAGACAATGACAATTAAATGCAATATATAATCCTGTATGGAATTCAACAAGGTTGGAGAAAGAGCTCTAAGGGACATCACAGGGCAATATTAAAATGTTGACATATACACTATAAGCTTTCTACAGTGCTAAATGTCTTGAACTTGATAACTGCCCTTAAGTTGATTACATGAGTGATTCGGCTTGTTCTTAGGAAATGTACATGACAGTAATAAATGTTCAAGGAGCGTGATGGTTGCAACATAAAGTCAAGTGTTCTGAAAATAGATTGATAAATAGGCAGATAGATAGATAGATAGATAGATAAAATTACTAAATCTGGATATCTGAGTAGGGGAAGATAGGGTTATATTAGAATTTTCTGAATGGGGTTTGCATTATTTTTGAAGTACTGTAAGTATATCAAAACAAAATGTTAAAAAAACAAATAGAAACACTCCTAGAGGGTAAAAGCTATGCACATTTAGCCTGTTTGCTAAAGGACCAATGGTTCCCTCAATAATTGACTATTTAGCTTGTTATTTTTAAGTCTTGAAGAAATCAAATTTATTAATGAATCATCTACCATCTAAGGAATATAATAATCAAGTCAATCACAGTAAACTAAAGTTTTACTACAAAATTTTCTTTGATGTCTTTACATTTTGAGCAAAAATTAAACTTTATTATTAAATATAGATAAATTCTTTTTAAATTAATGTTCAATTAAAAATACAGATTAGTCTACCGAATTTTATTATAGTGTTTTGGGGACTTCAGAAACTCTCACAGTTGTAGTGGATAAATGAGTCTACCACAACATTCATTCTATGATCCAAATATTATTTTTTCTATGTATGAAATTTAAAGTTTCTTTTATCTTCTTTTCATTGTTCTCTCATCTGGTTAAAAGCATACAATTTCCAATTTATCACTCCCTCATTTAAAGTAAATAGCTTAGTGGGAGATGGGAAAAATAAAATTATTTAAAAAGAAACTGGGAGTTATTTGTAAGGTTTTAAAATTAATAATTAAATTGGCTGAATAATGATTTTAACAAGATAAAATGGTTATAGAAGTCATATAAGCAAAGAGTTTGAAAATTGCTTGAACCTTTATCTAGTTCTTAAAAACCATTTCAATCTTCCCTTCTGTTCTGGTTTGCTAGCTGCCGGAATGCAACACACCAGAGACGGATTGGCTTTTAATAAAAGGGGATTTATTTTGTTAGTTCTTCAGAGGAAAGGCAGCTAACTTTCCACTGAGGCTCTTTCTTACGTGGAAGGCACAGGATGGTCTCTGCTGGTCTTCTCTCCAGGCCTCTGGGTTCCAACAACTTTCCCCAGGGTGATTTCTTTCTGCATCTCCAAAGGCCTGGGCTGAGCTGCGAGTGCTGAGATGAGGTATGCCGAGCTGCTTAGGCTGTGCTACGTCGCGTTCTCTCATTTAGGCACCAGCCAATTAAGTCAAACGTCATTGCAGCAGACACGCCTCCTAGCCGACCGCAGATGTAATTAGCAACAGATGAGGTTCACGTACCATTGGCTCATGTCCGCAGCAACAGAACTAGGTGCCTTCACCTAGCCAAGTTGACAACTGAATCTAACTAACACACCTTCTTAGTCTCTAGTTGTCTACTTTCTTGTTCATTTTACTAGTTGTCCCACTGTTCACTGCTGTGGCAAAGCCTTCCTTGAGTCTCCTGTCTCACAAACTGTTTCAGCTTCTGAAATCTACAGAGCGTCTTTAAGTTCCTTATCTCAATTTTTATCTGGATTATAATACTATCTCAAGTATTATGTACGCTCTGAAGTCTTTTCTATATAATGTCAACATATTAGGCTTTCTTAATTCAATCCAATAATTAAATAATAGTAATTATGATTACTATAATTATCTATTGTCTAAAGCAGCATTTGTCCAATTGAACTTCCTGCCATATCTGCATCATTCCATACTGTAGCCGTTAGGCATATGCAGCTATTGAGCACGTGGAATGTGGGTAGTGTGAATGAGAAAGGAAAGTTTTAATTTCATTTCATGTAAATTTAAATAACTGCATGGCTACTGTATTGGAGAGAACAGATTTAAAGCATGGGTTTCTTAAATGAGGAGCGTTAGTAGGTACATAGAATCAAAACAAAACACGGGGCTCTGTGGTTGAAAATTTTTTTGATTGTGCAATAATTCCATTCTCAAAGACTTAGTGTTTACCTAAAAAGATCTGAAAAGCCATGTAGTAAAATTATATATGTGAGTGTGTATATGTGCATATATATGTGTATATTTTTTTCCATCATTCAATGTTTCCTAACATAACAAGCATGAAAACTTCTTCCCTACAATCAATATATCTTCTGGCAACTTGTGAGGTTTTTTTTCAGAATACCATTTTGTTTTCTTATTTTGTTTTTCAGTTTCCATTTTGAAAGGGGACATTCTGATCTAAGAATAATGTCCAAGCTCCTTAGCATTTTAAGCATCTTAGAAGTCACTTAAAAAAAAAGACAATAAAACAACTTCTGCTCTCATGGGTAAGTTTATTCTGCCTGCTCTGAATATATCTCATGTTTTACCTTTTTGAATCTTTTCTGTACTCTTCTCTTCCTTCCTTTCTAACGCCTGCTCACTCAATCCAGAATCTCCCCCATTTTTTAGAAAAAATAATCTTTCCTTTCTTTAAAATCTAATAGTATTGAAAATGTATTGCTGTTTTGTATATATGTTATATTTCACAATTTAAAATTGTTAAAAAAATCTAATACCACTTGTTTTTATAGAAACTTCTAGACATTGAGAACTTGTCAAACTCTTCCTTGAAACAATGCTGCTATTGTTATCTGATACTGCATCTTTTTATTTTTTTGGAAAAGATTTTTTATTCAGTGTTTAAGTAAGCTTAAAAACTCCAAGATTTTGCTTGCAACTGGTAAGCGAAAAGAGAAAAGGAAAACATAAATTATTATGTGATTGGCTAATTAAAATGTTCTGACTCAGATCAAAATACCCATTGACATACTAATTACTTTGGGGGGGCTTAAGAATTTTGGAGCAAAATTGTTTGGAACAGAGCATGTCATCTGAGAGCATAGGGCTAATAGGTATTTGAAATGCTAAATCAGAAAGCTGATGAAGGACGGTTGAGTCAGAGCCTTGATTATTTTAGGCTTCTAGAAGTTGAATACCATATGCAAAGATCTAGGACCAGTTATTTTATCTCTTGTCTTTTTGAGTTAAACGAATTTAACCCAACTGCTAAACAGGAATAGAGATATTTTATAGATTGGTCAGAAACAATGCAGTTCTACTTCTCTAGTAGAATTTTACATGAATTAAATCATAAGGAAAACAATGATATTGCACACATCACACTTGTTGTACTACATCTATTGATAGAATTTCCATTCCGAGGGTTGTTTTTATCTTCACCATCATCCTGGTCTATACATCTTCCCTTTTTCTTTAAAATCTTCCCCACTTTTCACCAGATTGCACCTTAATTGTCGATAGTTAAGATGTATTTCATTATTGGAATGTATTATCTCCCTTATTCATCTCTAATGGTTCTGAGTGAGGGAATCAGATCTTATGGTTTATTTTGTGTCTGATGAGCATTAGCCAATGAAAAAGTCTAATAAATACTTTAGATTTCATAAAGCAGTTCTACGTTTTAGTAACTCGCTAATAATGACTGATACTTAAATAGTCATTTGTACCTATTCTAAATGCTTTATGCTGCAAGATTATTCCTGTATTATTTTTACTTGGCACAAAGCTAAGTGGAGCTGACTAGTTTTAAAATAATTCTTTAATTTATTTCTTAAAAAGCCATTAGGGTGGGCCATGGTGGCTCAGCAGGCAGAGTTCTTGCCTGCCATGCCAGAAACCCAGGTTCAATTCCCAGTGTCTGTCCATGCAAAAAAAAAAGCAATTAATATCTTTTCCTTATGAAAATAACATACTGCTTTCTCTTCTTGCAACTAAATATTCCAAGTTCCTGACTTGTCCTTATGGTTCTACCTAGCTATCTAAAACTTTAGCCATTTCATGATAAGTATATGAACCAAATCTAAGGAAATGTTAATGCAGAAAGTAATTGGCAATAAGCATTGGGAAGGGATGAATAGAGGAGTGTTACCATCCTCAACGTTTGTCACCCAAAATTTTAAGGTTAAATCACTGCTGTTCAGCTTTAAAAAAAAAAAAAGTAAAGCCAATGAAACGTACTTTCTCTATTTTCTGCAAAAATGTAGAGCGAGAAGATTAAATCAGTCTTGTAGGATTTCAAACTTTTGGTTCTGAGGAATGCTTAATATGACTTAAAGTTTGATATTTAGACCAAAGATCCCTTTGATGCAAATAGCAGCAATATTTTTTCATAGAAAGAAAGCAGCAGCTCCATCAAACAGAAGCAATATCAGTTCATGAAAATGTCCCAATCTTCAGTTCCAGAAATTTCTAGTTTCTGACATTTCTGGAGGTTTAGCAAACATACTGAAGAGAAAAATTTGATTACTGAGAGTTCATAGCCATAGAAAGTAAATCCAGTGATAATTTGTAATAAACGAGTTTTTTCAGGGAGATAAAAGATCCAGTTTTATAGAAATCTAATTTCTGTTTTGAATAGTTGTCCTTGTGAACACATTTATCAACATTAATGTTTCAGAAATGTGCAAATACCGTAGACTTTATCCTGAATTTGAGTAGTATGTTTTAATTTTATTAGATAAAAATGAGTCATAGGAACTAATAGGGACAAATTGGCTTAGCATTTAAAGTTTCTCATTAAATTTATGTAGGAAATACAAGTACTAACACATAGAATATGAAATCTGAAAATCAATCTTCAGATTTTTGATTATATGGATGATGTGTACAAATTAAAATTTTAGTTTATGAAGTTTAGTTGATAATCTAACTTTATAAATAGGTATAATATCTACTAGTTATATATTATGTGTTAGATATGCTAGAAATAATGCAAAAGATAATTCTTGCCTTACAAATACTTAAAATACAATACAGTATTTTATTATATACACTTATTTATTTGTGTATTGATGTAGGATGTTCATAAATTATATAATAAAATATTTAAAAATATGAAAATACGGAAATAACTATAGAACAAAGATTCAATATTTTGGATAAATGATATATATAATAAAACTGTGTTTAAAACAGCATAAATTCAAGATGAAATAATATTTTATGTTAAATATTAAATTTAGTATTAAATACTATTAATGAAATACTCTAAAAACTAATATTTTAAATACTAATTTCTAATCTAAAAAATGATTTCAAGCTAAATTAGTGAAATCTTTTATCTTTTTCTGACATAAACCCATCTTCCTAATCTCCTTGGTTTCAGCCCCCTTTTCTTTTCTTTGTCCGTGTCCTTGAAATCCTTTCTGGAGCCTAACAGATTGAAAATCATTCACTGGTGACAGGCCTTTGACTCTTCTCTTCAGCTATGATTGTCACTTGCTCATTTATCTTGGCCTCTGAAAAACTGAATGCATCATCCAGATCAAGGAGTTTAATTATTCCACTACTTTTTGCACAGTTCAATTCAGTTTAGGGAATCCAATTTGAAGCAGGGAATTGATAAACTATGGTATGTCCTTGCTTTCTATTTCACATAGAAAATTGGAGTGATTAAGTTTAAACATCTTATAATACTTTTGGCCTTATACTTATAGTGTCAACTCAACATATCATACCTGATATCTCATATTCCTCTAGAGGCTCAGAAGATGAGGTCTCTTGTCTTTGTGTACAAGGCTCACCCTTTACCTTGGCTTATGGTTTTATTCTGGTAACTTTCCTCAAGATTATTTTCTATATCCTTGGATTCCTCCCCATTCCTCTTTCTTTACTATATGTATGCACTCTTACAACATTTTTAGGATCTCTAAACATTCTTATGTCCCTCCTATATTAAAAAAAAAAAAAGTACCAAATAAAAAAAAATGACACCAAAAATTACCAGTTATTTAACCTCATTTCCCAAATTCCTTCCATGATTTCAACCAAATGCCTTACCATGAACCCCAGTATGATTTGATCTCTAAGTACATCTCCAACCTCCTTCTCAACCACATTGGCCATCCGTCCATTCCTAGGATATGTCAAACCACTAGTTACCACTGGTTTCACATTAGGGTCATCGCATTGTTGGCTCCTTCTCTTCCTTCAGCTTACAGTTTAAATATTACCCCCTGAAAGAGGTGTACTTTGAATATCTTACTTAAAGTAGACTCCATTTTGGCTATTATCCACCAAAACACTGGTTAATTTCCTTTAGAGTACTTACAAAACTGTTATCATGTTTATGTTTATTGACTGTCTCCTTAAATTTGTTCAGGACTGCCTTTTTAAAGAAGTGATTGAAAATACAGGCTAAACTACCTTATGTAAAAATGCGAATTTGCTGGCTAACAGAACAGAACAGGGACAGAACCAGCTCAGGTGCAGCTTGAAGCAGGCAATCAAGCAGGACCTTGAATGTCTCTATCACATTTCTTGGCACCATTTCCTTGGTGTTAGCTCCATGCATCATTCACGACTTCACTTGCATATTTAAATGGCAGCAGCAGGCCTCATGTCACATCCTCACAACTCTAGGGCCAACACCAACATTTAGTATTTCTTGTGAACTTTTATGTAAAATCCTTGACGGTCACACTGATTGAATCAGGTTAGGTGAGGTGTTTGACCCTAAATGTGCTGACTTACTTAGGTTCAGTCACACGCCCTGGTCCTATAGGCTGAGAGAGAGATACTTGGGCTCAAAGGAAATGGACTGGCCATTGGAAAAGGATGGATCTCCCAAAGCCAGCTCAGAAGACTTTCATTACAAGACCGTGGAGTAGATCATGGAAAACAAAACACTGCACACTTTATGAGGACAGTGTTCATATCTCTTGTTCTTCATTATATCCCCAGTTTCTAGCATAGTCCCTGGAAAATAGGCATTATCCAGCACTTGAATGAATGATGCATGAATGCATTCCCATTGCTTCCTCTATCTCTTGCCTCTTCTTCTCTACCTCCAGCCCGGCCCATACATCCCACTGGTCTGTACTGATATCTTATAAACAGGCAAAAGTCCACATGTCCATAGTAAAAGGACTGTACTCTTCTCTAAACATTCACATTTTTCTCTCAATTAATAGCATCAGTCTCCTTATTATCACCAAAGCTATGGTAAGCTTGGCATAGTTAAAACATAACATTTAATCACCAGCTCCTAATAATTCTACTGCCTGAAGACCTCTTATATCTGTTTCTTCCTTTACTTAATCATTACCATCTTACCCTAGTTCAGATAATTTCTCCATGTTCCTGTTGGGTTTTCTCATAGCTGATGCCATCACCTACATACTACTTTCAAAGTCATATCTCTAAAATGAATTCCAATTTGTCACACTGCTTTTGAAAACCATTCAATGGTGCCCCATCACCTAGAAATTAAAGTCTAAAACCCTTAATGTGATCTAAAAAAAATCCTCATGTCTTACAAATTACCAAACCACCCTCTCTCTGGTTCTAGTAAATTACATACAGTTTTGATAAAATTGTTATTTCCTGCTTTTATCTCTTTGCTCATTTCCTCTCCCCTCATATCATCTGATGATTCTCTCATTACTCATTTTCAACACTCTTCCCAAGAGTCATGTTTTCAATGAATATGTTGACACTTGCATTTTCCCGTTATTTGAAATATTGAGAACGCCCTCCTTTCATTGAACAGAAGGTCTGAATAAACAACATCTAAGATAATTTTTGCTACTCTGGGAACTTTAATAGGAGTCGACCTCAAACTTGAAATTTTACAAATAAATAATGAAACTGTCATAAATCAAGTCACTGTGCTATGAGATGGTGAAGCATACAAGAATGTAACACAACCTAAATGCTTTGACATTTCTGTTCCTTAACTCCACTTTAAGATGTCTTAGCACCTTTAAATTTACCTTGAAAATGTATTATAAAAGTGAAATATTTAAAGCTAAAAGCTCAATATAAAATATAAGTTAAATAACAAAAATTTCTAATTACAAATATCTTTGTGAATGTCATGATTTGGTCTTTCTAGGAAATAGTCTCTAGACTCTGAAGTTTGAATGCAGGTCATTTATTGGGCAGTGCACTTGGGAGCTACACCTGTGAGGGATGAGGAAGCTGAATGGGACAGAGGCAGAACTGAACAGCAAAATTTATAGCATAAAAGGTTTCTGCTGATCATACAGGGAGCTCTGGAAGTGAAGTGATCCATTGAAGATGTCTCAAGTTGAGGCAGGGGGTGTGGCTTTGAGACTCTGCACATACCAGTCCTTGGATGGAGGCTGCCCCTAGAGAGGGGTGTAACCTTGGAAGAGGTGACTCTATCTGAGGGTGATTGCTGGAAAGTCTCATCTGAGATCCAACAGCCCCCAACATCCCTAACAGCTGAGGAAATGAGTGCCAAAGTGGGGAAGTGGACCTGGGAATGCCCTGAAGCATCTCCACTAGCAGCAGTTCACCAACCTACTGCTTTCAAAAGACTCCTCTACACTCTTAAAAATTCCTGAAAACACCAAGAACTTATTACATGCTTATTATGCTTAAACATAAGAAAAAAATTATCTTCTGTACTTTTTTAAA